>CAJHUC010001835.1:0-30072 GCA_905146915.1 Ostreobium quekettii
GAGAGGCCCTAGCATGCGGGCCAAGGTAGCTGGACTGTAAGGGGCGGAGGCCTTTTTGGCCGGATGGGAATCGGCCCGTTTTCTCTATTCGAGTTGGGGACCAGTCAGATAAGAATTTAGGCAGCAACTTTGATTACAAACTAGTCCAATGTGGCTGTATTTATACCTGCTCCCAAGGGATCCCAAGGGTCATGCCAAAAATAGGGTGAGTCACCCTAATTCTGGCATACCCACCAAGTTCAAGCTCAAATCCGCCTGTCCCTTGTCCTTCTGCCCCACCAACCTATTGGTCCCAAGAAACGTCTCCCACCATGCTGACCAACATGGTGTTTCCCTGCAGTATCTTCCCCTTTGCCCCGGTGTTAAGAAAACACTCAAACCTTTACTTCTTCCCTTCCTTAAGTACTGGCCCTAGTTCCTATTATACACCATCCCGTGAAGGTCCCTATTTCACAATACGTTGTTCCCAACCAGCCTATAATATACATTGTAGTGTAAGCCCCCCTTCCACTCATCCCCAACCAGTTTATAATTTGCAATATACCAGGACTAGCCCTTACATCCTTCCCCCCCTAGTAGTGAGCGCCCCGCAAGTTGGGTGCGGTCTCCCCGGTGGTCCTCAAGCCACAGTGTTGCTCGCTAAGGCCCAGTCGCCGCCCCCATGCTGGCTGCTTAACCCCGGTCTAGGGGTCGTCATGTAGCCACTGGTAGGGGTCCGCCAAAGACTCCTCATCTCGGGTTGTGCTCTGCACTGAGTGCCCTCCTCTGTGCGTATGCTCTTGTCCTCATCGCCAATATCCTCAATTCTTCAGAGACGTTTGGTATCGCTGGTCTGCCACCAGTATTATCCTCCCCGCATGTACCGACACCTCACAACTCCGGCTGTTGCTCCCGTTTTGTCTTCTGTCCTCATCACTTGGTCTGACGGGTCAAGCATAGTAGGCTCCTGGTTAATGTCTTGACCTCGTTTGGGTGTGTCCATCTTTGTTGGTTTAACCCATCGTTTCAGTAGTGTAAAGCCTCATCATCATAAGCTTTTTCTTGCATGGTGTTTCCTCGAGGAATATTCCTTACAACGGCTTGGGTGTAGATCGACTCTAGCTGAACCTTGTATCCGTTGCTTCCTTGCAGCTCCTTGGTGATGGCCAGTTCCTCACTTCCCATGGTTATTTTGGTCATGGGGAGAGGCAGCTTTTCTTGTTCTTCTCTCACACCCATCAGGTCGTCAGAGTCGTCACCGTGTTGGCCCGTTTCTACCATTTCTCTTGCTTTGCTTTCGTAGTGGGTACAACAGGTCATCAAGTCGTCACGGTCACCAGCTTCATTATGGCGAGGGGTGTGGTCCTCTAGCTCCTCAACGTTGTTCATTTGAATTAGTTGATGGTCGCCAGTGTCGTTTCTCTCCTCGGCCCTCTCTCCAACTGCTTTGGGGTACCATTCTTCATATTGTATTCTCCAATAGTTCTCTTGCACATCACATCGCACAGCTCCTGGGTTTCGGTTGTCCTTGGAATTGACACGGTCATTGCAGTGTTGTCTTGCATGGCTCCAAAGGCATTATTGGCGTCAACCGTTCTTGGGTTGTACCTCTTCCAACATCTTGTAAGTATCTTCAGCACTTGGCACCCTCTGTAGTCAACGATCATCATCATTTTGTCATTGTTCTCCAAAGTTCCATTGTAGTAGAAAATGGCAGCGTGGTTGAGCTCGGTCTTCTCTAGCATGCTTATATGTTGTTCCTGCCCTTCTTGCCAAGCGCTGTGTAGACTGAGCGCACCCTTGAGTTCTTGCCTCGCCTCTTGACAAACTTGATGGTGGCTCCCTTGGGCAGATTTGCAAATAGTCTTACTACCACTGAAGACACGATTGTTTGATGACTTGCCCTGTTCTGGCTCGAACTATTGTAGTGCCAAAGGTGGGGACAAGATAGCCGCCATTTGTGCAACTGCCCTCTATTGCACCATCCTCCTTTTTGGTGCACTGGTCATCATGGTTGTTGGCGCAGCCTTGCAACTTCCATTTTGATCCCACCATGTGCTTCTTGTCCAGAACTTGTGGTTTGTTGCCCTGTCGTTCTCTCCCATCGCCACACCAACACCCCTCACTTTTGGGGTAGTCTTTTGTTTAAGGGCATTTAATAAATGCTCTGGTGGTTGTTGTACTTGATTTGCTCTTGTTGCTCTAGTACCTTGTACATTCAGCTGTATGTTGCATCCTTCCAGAAATCTCGTATACTCTCTCCAATTGTAGGATACTAGAAGCCGACCCATTTTACAAACGACTTCCTGCCGCTGTGCCAGCTTGTCATCATGTAGTAGCTCGCTGTTGAGATTTGGACACCCTTTCGGTGTCAACCCTGATTGTGTCTTGCCACTCATAGCCTTAGAAAGCTCTTGTTGCAGCATCGTCTGAATGTGGCTAACTTGTATTGTGAGGATAAGAAAAGGTGTTAAGTAGTTAAGTGAGTATGGTGACATTGGATACGGTGTTTATTACGGTGACATGGAGAATGATGGGAGAAAGACATGAGCTGAGCATGCTTGCGGTGAATGCTGCATGACGGACACGACCATTCTGTAATCCATCTGGTTGCGGCTTGCTTCCCGTGCCTGGGAGCGACCGTGTGTGAGCGCGAGCGAAGAGCGCGAACAACGAAACCACACTATATGGTTTCAGAGCCCAGGTCGCGCCGGTCATGGAGACCGGCCTGGCAAGCCTGGTGGACGTGTTGGCTAGTGCTATTGGCACTCGAACCGGAGATTGAGGTTGACCTCGGAGCGACCTGCGGCGGTCTTGGCCGAGCATTGAACGGCCGAGATCGTCGCAGGCTGTGGCGCAAGGTTCGGCAATGGGAGGCCTTCCGCAAGCAGCGGGCGTTCGCCCATCGTTGGTGCAAGCGGGAGCGGTGGAGGCTAGGAGGTTCGGTGGATGCGAGAACGACCTCAAGCTGCACGTCGAGACGGATGGACTGCGCTGGGAATGATGCGGTGAGCGGGGGAGCGGTGGGGCGGGTTCGAGATGCAACTTGGGATACGGGCCCGGGGGAGGCGAGGGATTCGGTGCAGAATGCTCTGACTTGCGCGGTGACCGGTGGGATGGCGGACTATGTCGATGGCGCGACGAATGGCCGGGCTCCGGCGGAGGTGGGAGTGTACTCAGACGCCATGCCGAGTCAAAGATTCGATGCCGGGAAGGGCGCAGTGAGCAGAGGCGGGGGGGGACGGGCGAAAGACGCTGTGAGTGGCTCAAGGGCCAGGGAGGTAGGGGAGCAAGTGGGGAATGTCGGAGACCGCGCGATGACTGGAGGAATGCCGAAAACGACCGGTGATGCCGCGAATGGCACGGCAACCGGGGTGGTGACGGTGGCCGGAGACTGGACGGGGGTTGCGAATGGCGCAGCCCCCGCGCATGGCACAGAGACGTCGGCGGGTGGGGGGTGATGTCGCGGGTGATCGGTGGGTTGATTCGCGCGGTAACCGGAAGAGCTACGGTGTGGAAGCGTGCCACCGCGTTTTCTGTGTTGGTTGGACGATCGGGGGAGCGGACGAACGAAGCAGCTGGTCAGCCGAAGTGCGAGCCGCTGAGCGCTCCACGCGCGTGGACGCGAGCGCGAGGGGAGACGGGTGGGTTGGAGGTTGGGAGCCGTGAGAGCCGCGCGGGGCATGAACGCGCTGGAGATGGTGAATCGACGGCGAATGACTCGGCCCCAAGGGACAGCGCCACGGTGGGCGGGATGTGCAGCGAGGGCACGCCGTTGGTGGCTGCGCGGAACGGGTCCCAGCTTGCGCTTGCGGGGGGAACCGACGCCGTGGTGCTGGGGTCGCAGGGGCGACTGGAAAGCGCACGGGGCGCAGAGGGACCGGCCGCGGTGACAGGCCACGCGCATGACACATTAGTCACGAGCGCCGGGGACGACTTCCCTTTAGGGCAGCCAGCTTCTGTGATGAGCGGAAGCTCCGACGCACGTGATTGCAGCTGGGCGCCCACTCCAGTCAAGAATTGCGGTCACGGAGGCCTCCATTACAACACTCCTGTCGCCGTTACTGTCGCCCGGCCCACAGTAGCTGTTGCGACAACCCCCGTGACCCCCCCCAATGTGACGCCCACTAGGGGGCCTATCAGAGAGGGACTTACGCAGACGCCCATGGGACCTCATGGTGTACCCGGGCCCCAAGAACCTGGCATTCCTCTCCCTTGGCCGCATGTGACAGTGCCTGTAGAGAGTCCTTTTTCACCTGCCGTACTAGAATTTGAGTTGGGATGCACCGAGAATCAGCTGCGTGAGCGAGCATGGCGGGATCCTACCGCTCCCGGGCTTGGGTTACCGCTGGGGCCTAACCCTATGGATGCCCATTCTGCCTGTTCATTGCGCGCCCTGAGCCCACCTGACCCTTGTGCATGGCGCCCCATCTGGCCGGGTGGACTTCCTGGGCATGTCCAAAGGGGAGCTGATGACGCTACTTGGGAGCCCACCCCTGCGGGTGTTTCAGCAGATTCTTTGGGCGCCGGTACTGTCGACGAGCGTGACCGTATCGAACAGCTTCTCGTCATCAGTGGCATTGAGCCCCATCCTGGACCGGACGCCGGGAATGAGTTCTCCGGGCAACTCTTGGACTCTTTGTCGCATGACACCCTCCAATGGGTCTTTGATGCGGCCCGTTGGGTGGCCAAGGGCCCAGAATTTGCCCACCGCACACGAGCCTTGCTGCGTTTCTTCCGTCCGGGCATTATGCCGCACCGCTGGATTGCCAAGCTCGCCACTGATATCAATGGAGAGCAGCTGGGCAATGCAGATAAATGGACTAATCTGACGTCCCGGGTGAAGGCCTTATTGCCCCACAATCTACTTACTGAACAGGACTACCTCGCCCGGATGCACCGACGGCCGCAGGAGACTTGGACCGACTTTCTCGACCGCTACGCCCTTTATGCCGACACTTGTGAGCATGTCTCAGGTCCTATTAAAGCTGTCGAGCTTTATCGGAAGCTGCCTAAGGACATGCGGCACCAAATCAGTTATCTCCCACCCAATGCGGGTCTATCAGAGCTCTTAGAAGCACTCCGTGGTGTCCGTTACTGGGCCAACTGCACTGGGGACAAATCCGCCATGTTTGATCCTATGGACATTGATCTCCATGGCCAAGCCCGCAGCGCCCAGTCCTTCCATGGCTTGTCTGATGCGGTGCCATTTGAGGATCAGTATGGCCTTGGGGTACGCTCTACCCGCCTTCAGCATCTTGTCTTGCGGGGTGATACGATCATTTTCAAGAATATCGATGGCCCCCGCAGTCTTATGACTGCGTGGAAGAAATTGGTTTCCACTTCGCCGTCTCTTAAACGCGAAGCGGAGGACTTTCTTGCCCGTCGCCGGCCCCGCAAACAACTGCACAAGCAAGAGGTGGAGTTTGGTGAAGATTTTGGCCAGGTCCACCATGGATTTACTGATGGCGAGGATGATTTTTGGGATGACGCCTTCCACGACTGTGAGCCTGACCCGGATGAGGAGTGCAATCAGACTTTGACTCTTCCCTCTTCCTGCCGCGCTATTCAAAAGACGTCTCTTCATGTGAAGGTCCACATTGAAGGCGTCGATGTGCTTGCCCTGGTGGATACCGGTGCTACTTCATCCTTCATTCAACAGCATTTGGTGAAGCGCCTTGGTCTGTGGGATTCAGTACGACCATGCCATCGCGAGGTCCGCTATGGCAACGGTGACTCCGAGCCTATGGTTGGGGAGGTCACCCTCCCAATCAAGGTTGAGGGCACAGATATGCTTATGCCTGCCCATGTTCTTCACAGCAAGGGACCACATCTCATCATGGGTTTTACGTTCTTGGAGGCCAATAAGTTGTTGGTCGACTGTACCTCCAGAGCATTGACCAAGAAGGATGGCGGTGGGCAGGTTAAATGTCTACAGGTACAAGCCCCACCGGCTACGTCAGCCCCGATCCCTACTTCCTCCCCTTCTTGCTGTCCGACCCAGTCTTCAGCTCCACGGCTCCTTGTCGAACGCTTTCCCATTCAAGGTTGTCTTCCGCCCTATCTAGCAAAGAAGTTTTCTGGAGATGCTGCTTTCGATTTCTTCGCTCCAACGGAGATCCGCTTGAAGCCAGGGGAGCGCCAAACGATTGACACTGGTATTGCTTGCTAGTTTCCCGCTGGTATGTGGTGCTTGCTCAAGGGCAAGTCTGGTTTGGCTCATCGCTATGGCCTGCAGGTGTTGGGTGGCGTGGTGGATGGCAATTACAGGGGCCATATAAAGGCCATCTTGGTCAACACCGGCTCTGCCCCAGTCGCCATCCCGCGTCATGCTGCTTTCTGCCAGGGGGTCCTTTTGCCCTGTTATTCACCTTGCATGCTCCCTGGCACTGTTCGGGTCACCGGTGAGCGAGGGGTCAGCGGTGGGGTCAACTGATACATGTTGGGAAACGGGGGGAGGCGCGGCCCAGCGGCGGCTGTGGACCGCGACTGAGCACCTTTCAGTCGCCTCGGGTAGCTGTAGCTGGGGGGGATGGATGGAGTAGCGGACAAGATGTTTTTTTAGATTTTCTTGAACGTCCCCTTTACCCTCCTTATCGAAAAAATGATCTTTTATTTTTACCATTGAACCGTAGTGTGGTGTTGGGGCCTTATGAGACACGCGGGATTAATTTGCCATGCAAGTTTCCTATTGGTTCTCTGCGGGAATTTTTCGTGACCCTTCCCAATCGCCAGGTTACATTTCTTGTTAAAACAGACGGCGTTCGTATTTGGGGAGCCCTCAAGAATTTTTCTGCCGAACCCTAGCAATTGATGCCCCGTTATGATCTTTTGGCTTGCCACACATCAGTTCAGTGGCTTCGCATTCCAGATAAGGGGTTGGTTTTGATTCCGGAGGGACGCAAGGGACAAGGGTTTTGTTAGGCGATCAGGGAGTCTTTGGGGAATGCAGTTCAGGCCCCTCCACAACCGCCCGCATGGTTGTCTGCTTTGCGGTCTAAATATCCTGTTGTCTTTCAGGCTGGGCTTGGGACGTGTCGCACGTACGTGGTTCGCCGCTTCCCCTTTTGTTTTCCACTTCCATGGAAATCTCAGCCCCGTAATCCCATGACAGGGCCAGCTGAGGAAGCTAAGGTGTTAGCGGAAGTCCTCAAGTTAGTGCAGCTTGGAGCAGTACATGAGGTAGACCATGAGCCGTTTGTGATTCCGGCTTTCGGTGTGCCCAAGAAGAATGGTTCCACTCGGTTGGTTCTGGATTTTAGGAAATTCAACTCCTGTATTCAGCATCAGCCCTTTCTGCCAGTGCATCGGGAGATGTCCTTAGCATCATTGTGCCCATTTTGCATTGGTTCTGCATTGGATCTATCTCACGCTTATCTGCAAGTGCGGCTTGCTCCCCGCCTGTGGCGTGCAGTGGGGTTGGCAGTGGCAGGACGCTTCTTTGAGTATACACGTTTGCCTTTTGGCTATTCGAATAGCTCGCATGAATTTCTGCAAGCCTTGTGGCCTACGGCTCGGCGGGTTTCTCAACGCATTCACTCCCAGATCATTTTTTATATGGATGACATCCTTTTACTTTCGCAGTCTACATCACAGCATAGACGGGATATGGATATTTTATTGGAGGAGTTGGCGAGAGACGGGTGGCGGGTGAATTGGGACAAATGTCAGTTTTGCAAGGACCGGTTTGAGTATCTGGGCGTCACTTTGACTTCTTCCGGACTCCAACCTACAACCTCAGTTTTGACTCAATTTGAGCAGGCTCCTATGCCTACAACCCAGTCCGGTTGGCGTCGAATTTGAGGTTGGTTGAATCATTCTGCTCGCTTCATCTGGAAGGGACATCTCATGTTGGCAGCTTTGCGGGAAGTTCAAACACATCCTTCCTCAGAACGATGGCGACATTTTCTTTCTCTCTTACGTCATCATTTCATTCGATGTGCTATTCCTGCTTCTGTTTCTGCTGGTTCCTTCACAGTCATTACTGATGCGAGCAAGATTGGTTGGGGTGCGGTTCTGCTTGCTGGCCGTAAGATCGCGCGTTGTGCCCATGGGTTATGGTCCACGGGTTTTCAACACCATGTCAGCAATGTTATGGAGTTGGAGGCACTTTGCCGGGCTCTTCGGACCTTCCGGCCTTGGATATTTGGAGCCCCCGTTCATGCAATTATGGACAACCAGGCTGCGGTTAGCTTCAACAATCCTGCTAACCTCAGCGATTTTCTCAAACGCCGCCTGGATCTCCTCTCTTGGTACTCTCCTCAGATCTCCTTTTGTCCGGGACCATTTAATTATCTCGCCGATTTTTTATCTAGGCAGGGGGCATGGATACAGGGACATTCTCATGTTCGCGCAGTGGAAGGACATCGCTCTCCAGTCATATCCCAGGCACAATGGAAGCAGGCTCATGCTGGGCATTTTGGGGTAAAGAAGACGTATCTTCGTTTCCGCCAAATGGGCCTGCGTCCGAAGTGGAAATGGGTGATGGATAGGGTACGGTCATGCAAAGAATGCCAGTTGTTTCACCGACCACAACCATCCAACCCATTTGGCAGTTGGCACGTGCCGGAGAGACCGGGACAGGTCATTGGCTTGGATTTTATGGGGCCTTTTCCGGAGAGAAAAGTTGGGAAAAAGCGGTTTGTTCTTGTTGTTGTGGACATGTTAACCAGACGGGCTGGGGCATGGGCAACCACTGGTGCCGGGGGGGCTGATATCGTAAGAGGACTAAAAAAGTGGGTAGCGACACAGGGGGTACCTTCAATTTTGTGTTCCGATGTCTGCAAGGCTACACAGTCCAAGGAATTGCAGCGATGGTGTATGCAGGAGGGAGTGACGCAGGAGTATTCTCCTCCATACCATCATGCCTCTATTGGGTTTGTGGAGCGATTCAATCAAACCCTATTGAATCGTTTGCGGCGAATGTGGGCAGAGCAACCGAGGTATTTTGCCAAGACAGTTGAGCGAGCGGCGGATATCTACAACAATACACCTCTATCTTCACTAGAAGAAAGCAAAGAAACCCCAGCTCGTTCATGTTTGGATCGCCGGAGCATTTGTGGAATAGCTCGAGGGAAGTGTGGAGCCAATTATGTGAGTATACACGTCAGCAGCGGGAAAAGGCAAACCACAGGACGAGAGGACGGCGCATTCAGCGAATATTAAAGGCAGGAGACCGGGTATGGCTGTGGAATACAAAAGTGGAAACGTTGAAGGACAAGCTCGAACCGTGGTGGAAGGGGCCGGGCCAGTTGATTCGCCCCATCACGAGTTCGGTGTAGGAAGTTAAGGGACCAGAAGGGAAGCTTTGGATTAGACACACAGATATGATACGGCCATACCACGACAGGGTTTAGATGGATGGTTTTCGAGTCATGTTTAAAAATTTAGCGCAGGGAAGCGTGTGAGGATAAGAAAAGGTGTTAAGTAGTTAAGTGAGTATGGTGATATTGGATACGGTGTTTATTACGGTGACATGGAGAATGATGGGAGAAAGACATGAGCTGAGCATGCTTGCGGTGAATGCTACATGACGGACACGACCATTCTGTAATCCATCTGGTTGCGGCTTGCTTCCCGTGCCTGGGAGCGACCGTGTGTGAGCACGAGCGAAAAGCGCGAACAACGAAACCACACTATATGTATGGTTCTTGTGGGTGTTTCTTCTTCTACGCTATGCACATTGGCTGCCTGAGCTCCTTCCCCTTTCTGCAGAGCTTGGGGTAGATACGTTTTGGGTGATCTCGTCGTGCTGATTTTTTTGGTGTTCTTGCTGATGTCCCTAATTCCATACAACGTCCAGATTCTGATCCCGCCCTTGATTTGCAACGTATTGGCCGCCCATTTGATCTTGGGGTTGAAACTTTGCAGCCATGGCATCCCAAGAATTGCGTCGTGTTGTCTGAGCTTTATGACTTGGAACTTAAACTGGCACTTAAATTCGTCGTTTTGCAGCTCATAGGAGTCCGCTTGTCGTTTGGACTCATGTCACGGTGACCCACTGGCCATGTGTAGCAATTGCATCTTGTCACTCTCTTTCCAGTAGATGCCATTCTTCTTGCAGGAGTCCTGATCAATAAGGTCTTTTGTAGCACCACTGATCACCAGCACTCGCAGCCTCGACCCGCCCAATGTTCCCTCGAACTAGAGCAAATTGCTTGGTCGTTGCCGTTTCTTGTTTATCATAAGCTCGCAGCTGTCGGCTCCGTCTTCCATATCACGTGTTTTTTGTTGAGCTTCTCTCTTCACTCGTGCCTCAATCCACTGTTTGTAACAAGAGGCTACCTAGCCATATTCTTCCCAATTATGTGGCCTCCCGTACAGGTCCATCTTGTTCACCGTTGTCCACCCACGTGCTTCTCTTCCACACCAGCTTTTCAATTCATTTTCCATAGCCTTGTCTTCCCGCAACTTCTCCAAAAGCTCCCTTTCCTGTCTTGTACACTTCCAACCTCCATCTTTGCGGTGCTCTCTCACCCTTTTCTCTTGCTTGTTTTTGTCTTCCTGCCACCCGGTGGCACACTTATCCAATGCACTGCCATGTTCTTGGCCCGCCATAATCTTGTCCTCAATTCTTGGAGCCCAGCGCCCTCACGTTGCCCCTCAACAAAATATATTGGGATATAGCACCGGCCACGCTTAACTTATCTTCTTGGCTGACGCCTTTTTGATGTCCAACACTTCGCCCTCGGGCTGGCCACTTGGCTGACGTCTTCAAATGTCCAGCCATCACACCCGCAGGGTAGTCATAACTCTGACACAATTCTGACATCTCGGACGTCCCGGCCGTCATGCCCTCAGGGCTGGCCACATTGCTTGCGCTCTCTAGCGCCCAGCACTTCTTCGAAGCTTGTCCTCTTGGGCTGATGAAAACCACGCAGTCTCGTTGTTCTCTACAATGATCTCCACCCCTCAGCAACTTCTTTTCCTCATCTTTTGGCCATGGCTCCCTCTTTTGTCGCCGCTCCTCAACAAACTTTCTCCACCATCTTGGGCTAAAGAAAATCACACGCTTTCTTCGTTCTCCATGGTGACTCTCACTCCTCAACTTTGCCCTCAGTGCAGGCCATGCAGCTCATGTTCTTTGACGCCCTGTGATTCTTGCCCTTGGGCCCGGCCACACATTTGACGCTCTCTGGCATCCATCAATTCTCCAGCTCCACTCCTTTGAGCTCCAAATGCAACTGATGTCTTCGTGACGTCCCGCTGCTCGAATCGTGGGTTGCACCCTCCCGTCCTGTTCCTTAGGGAACTGCTGCCTCCTGTTCATGGGTCAGGTCTCCTCGAAGTGCTGCTTTATCATTGGCAGCTTCGCTGGCTCAAAAACCAATTGTAAGGGGTGGAGGCCCTTTTGGCCGGACGGGAATCGGCCCGTTTTCTCCGTTCGAGTCGGGGACCGGTCGGACAAGAATTTAGGCAATAACTTCGATTACAAACTAGTCCAGTGTGGCTGTATTTATACCCGCTCCCAAGGGATCCCAAGGGTCATGCCAAAACTAAGGTGAGTCACACTAATTCTGGTATACCCGCTAAGTTCAAGTTCGAATCCGCCCGTCCCTTGTCCTTCCGTCCCACCGACCCATTGGTCCCAAGAAATGTCTCCCACTTTGCTGATCAACATGGTGCTTCCCTGCGGTATCTCCCTCTTTGTCCCGGTGTTAAGAAAACACTCAAACCGTTGCTCCTTCCCTTCCTTAAGTACTGGCCCTGGTTCCTATTATTCACCATCCCGTGAAGGTCCCTATTTCACAATGCGTTGTTCCCAACAAGCCTATAATGTATATTGTAGTGTAAGCCCCTCTTTCATTCATTCCCAACTAGTTTATAGTATACAATATACTAGGAATAACCCTTACATGGACACGGCCAAGGGGGAACCGCGCTAACAATAACATTTTGATATTTAGTCATACCAAGGAAGAATACCTCAAGTATATAAAGGCAATTTTGAATGGACTACAGCCGGAGAAGTTTTTTGGACACCTACCAAAAAGCGACTTCTTCAAAATTGAAGTTAAATACCTTGGTTTTAATATTGGAAAGACGGTATCAAACCATCACTACCAAAAGTCAAGGCAATTTTGGATTGGCCAATGGCCAAAAGCATTACAGATGTCGGGTCCTTTCTAGGGCTTTAAAGCGTCTACTAGAAGTTTGTCTGGTAGTTTTCTAAAATTGTTGTAGCCCTTATGGACATTACAGAAAAGGACAAGCCTTGGATTTGGGGTGACCAGGAGGAGAAGGCCTTTAATAGTCTCAAAAAGGCAATGGTCACTGCCCCCACCCTATAATTACCCAACTTTGAGAGGGAACTCACTGTCACCATCGATGCCTCTAAAGTGTCAGTTGGCACAATACTCTAGCAGGATTTCGGCTTAGGACTTCAGCCGATTTTCCATGATACTAGAAAGTTGAATCCTGTGGAAACATGATATGGTGCATATAAGTGTGAACTATTGAAAATTGTGTGGGCAATAGAGAAGTGGAGGCATTATCTTGCATGCCAACATTTCACCATCCAAACCAACCATGACTCGCTAAAAAGCCTACCTAAGATCGACTTCCCCATATAATAAAGCATTAAGAGTATCAAATAATTGATGAACATTCGTGAGGAAGAAGAGTCCTTGGGTAAAAGGCTGATGTTAAGTGAAACGCCTTATAATGATAAGATCCAAAAGAAATTAGATTAAATTTTTATGAAGAGTAGACTGGAGGTGACCCAAGTAGTGGGTCAAGAGGATGAAGTGAGACCTTCAATTTTAGTCACAAAATCTTACATATCATTGGTGAGAGAGCTGAGGGAGAGGATTAAAATTGGTACAAGAAACAATCGTTAGGCAAATATCATATCCCAGTTGAAGTTTATTTACGAAAATATGGTAACCATTGGATATCAATCCTTCCGGCTGCCAAGAGGATATTTAGAGATGAAGAACAGTGATAGGCACCAGGGATCACAATAGCGGCTGGTGGTACTAGATGTTCCCAACATCAAAGAGCAGATAATGAGGGAACTTTATAAGGTCCCTTATTCAAGGCATCTGAGCTACCACAAAACATTGAAGAATATGCGGAAAACTTTATACTAGCCTAAGCATACCCTTGATATCAGAGACTTTGGATGGGGCATCTAACGTGCATACATAAGAAAGCCATCCACCATATGCCTACTAGATTCCTACAGCCGCTCGAGCTCCCATAATAGAAATAGGCAGATGTGAGCTTGGATTTCATTATAGGTCTTCCAGAATCAGAGAATGAGAGTGATGGGGCTCTTATTGTTATAGACAGGGCCGCGAAGATAGTACACCTTGCACTAATCAAGTACACAATTAATGCTGCTGACACCACCCATGTCTATTGGACAATAGCGCGAAAACTTTATGGGATTCCACATTCTATTGTAAGCGACAGAAATCCAAACTTTATATCCAAGTTTTGGAAAGAACTACAAAACATTCTGGGAAGCTCCTTGAGGATGTCTACTGAATACCACCCTCAGACAGATGGTCAAACGAAGGTGATGAATAGGGTGGTTGAAATAGTACTACGTTGTACTTTACATACCAAGTAGGAAAGGCCGAACTCGGAGAAAATATTGTCTACCATTGAATTCGTGATCAACAATAGTCCAACACAAGCCACGGGGTACACGTTGTTTTACTGGAATTATGCCTTCCACCCGCATACATCCATGGACCTTATCCAGGATAACGACTCCACCATGATTAAAGGGGCCAACCCATTTGTGGACCAAATCAACAGGAATTTCTCAACAGCTCTGAAATTTCTAAATCAAGCCAAGAGATAGGATGAAGTCCCAAGCTAACCAAAAGTGAAGGGAATTGAGGCTGAGTAATGGGGATTAGGTGTTGCTATCGATTGAGCATTTGAATTTGAAGAATGCACCTATCCGTAAGCTAAAAAGGTGATTCGTTGGGCCTTTCTTTGTGGTTTGTCAGGTGGGACCAGTGGCCTACGAACTCGACCTCCCTCAGAAGTGGAAAATCCACAACGTATTCCACATCAACTTACTGGGTCCTTTTGGAACTAGCCAGTGGGCGCAACCTACTCAGGAGGCTCAAATTCATGATATAGAGCTTAAGGAGGACGAGTTGTACAATGTTAAGAAATTATTGTGTTGGCAGTGGGCAGGACCCAGTTCCAAGAGGCGTAAAGAGCATTTCGTGCTCTAAAAAGATTATTCATTAGACGATGCCACCTGGATTCTAGAAGAGGATTTCACTTACCTAAAAGAGCTTAAAAAATGATTAAGAGGGACCGGCCTGTTGAGAACAACTAGGCTCTGGGTTTTGCTTAGATATTTTGAGGGCAAAACTATCCCCAAAGGGCAGTACTATTGTGTAAACTACTAGGGGGGTAGCAGGATTACTCAAGTTATATGCTGAAAAATGATAATGAATATGAGATTATATATAAATTGGATAGAAGAGGCTTTGAAATTTCTATAGGTCTTTGAATCATCCCAGTAGAGTTATACCTTATTGAAGTTTCAGTACTAAAGGGCTGGCCCTACCATACTTGGGGATAAGATACAATCGCTATATGGTACATTTGATATATTCTTATATATATTGTGTATTGCTGCATGTGCGGGTCATGTGACCGACCCCACATGACAGCCTGTAATTCCATCGGTGCCCACTCGCCTCCCCACGGCTACACCCATAAGCCACAAGGCACCGTGCGCAGCCATTGCATGTATGGCCCCCCCACACCTGGCCATTCTGCAGGCCTATGACCACACTACGCATCCGAAGATATGAGCGCCGTGGAAAGCCCACTTGCCATCCAGCAAGGGGGGCCCCACAGCCCCATTGGGCGTGTTGGCAGGTGCATCGCCCACGAACTAACCAAAAACCATGCCGTTGTAGCTCCTTGAGACCAAAATTTGGCACATTGCAAGGTTGCACTAGCTTGGCCAATAGTGGTGCTTTGTCTCTAAGAATGCCCCACTCTTAAGTGTAGCCTTTTTTATAGACTCCACAATGCCATGAAAGTAGAGCTACTTATGCAGCATAAGCTCTAACCCAATGATCGATAAACATTATGATGGAGCACCAGCAGAAGTCACTAAGATCTGCTGGTCGCCATCACCAATTTCTTGGATTTTGACCTATTGTGCGAAGCAACACATTGGTATGTGTGAGATCCCTCTCTTCTAGCAAGTTCTTAGGTATCCTTTTACTTGCTTTGATATCATTGCATGCACTAAAAATTCTTTGTTTTGCCATAGCTTGTAGGCAAGTGACACTTGTTTGAGTGCAGACTTGCCTCTCAAAAAGCCATAGACTCCAACTAATCTTAGCCGTGCAACATTTTGATGAGCAAATGAAGGTCCTTAGTATTCGCATGACTAGCCTTTTAGTATTTTGCAGATTTAGCATATAAGGTTTCGGATAGCGGTATTTTTCAAAGTATCATGAATAGCCCCAATAGCCCTCTAGGAGGGGATAATTGCAATAGTTATTTCTACTAATCTTTTTGCTTCTGTGTAGAAGGATGAGAACGCCTTTTTTCCAGACTCGGCATTATGGTTTTTCCAACCTTGCGCACTCTAGAGTGCACAAATAGATCTATTTGTGGTGGTGGAGTTTGCTAAAAGGAAAATTGGTTGCAAACTTGGCTGAAATTTATATTACCAATCTCTAGATATGCATAGTTAGATGGTGAAATCTATAGTGATGATCGATGATCCAGTGGCTTTAACCTTGGCAACACAATCTCGCCTTGTCTTAGGGACGGTTTCAATCTAGTGTTTCAACAATGGTAGCAAATATCTATTTCTTGGTTGATAATGTCAAATGCAAAAACCACTCTCCCTAAGGACTATTTGCCATCCCCAACTCTGACCTTGATATTTTCCAACATTCCGACCACATTGTGTCAGGGATGCCTCACTATAGACCTTACAAGAGATATAGTGTAGGGGGAAATTGTACCTAATTTCCTCATGATACCTTCCCTACATTTTATGTAAGTGCTAATTAAGGGCAAACTGTTATGGTCCAGGTTGTAAAGCCTAGTGATGATAGCCAAATATAGCAAAAAGGTTATAAATACCCATGGGAGACCTCTAGTACAAGGGTGCTGATGAGGCGTTGTGGCGAACACCGAAATTGGTTCACCTTGCCATAAGTTCCAACCTTTCCTATAGCACATGGTTCTGCCAATAGTTTTTCTACAAGAAACCTAAAGCATTGTGTCTAGACCCACTAAGGACAAGAGCTAACAGATGGTTTCAAAGCCAGCTCTCCCCGAGGCATGAAGTACATAAAGTGAAGCGCTAGAACGGCCCTTCTAGGGCGGGGAGTAGTGTTACTATCCAGGCTGTGAGGCCTAGTGGTGACAACTAAATATGGCAAAAAGGGTATAATTACCCATGGGAGAACTCTAGTACAAGAGTGTTGATGAGGCGTTGTGGCGAACGCCTAAAGTATTAGTGTCCCGACCCACTAAGGACAAGAGCATAATACAGACCCTCCTTGGGGTCATGTAAAACCTTTAGGTTCCCAGCAAGGTGGGTCCAAGATTAACAAAAGTAGAAGCCCCTACCTTATAATCGGTAATATGAGGATTGTTTTTGGTGTTCAAAAGATGGAAAATGTGGGTTATGTGAATTTGCTTGTTCAAAAGGGGAATTTGTATATGATATAATAAACACTTCTAAAAAATGGCTGAAAAAGGAAAACCCCAGAAATGAGGATAAAATTGGGATAGGAGGAGTTCATAAGATGTGGTGTTGGCATGGTCCCTCTTGGCGGCGTCCAGGTACCCTGGCCCACGTGCTAGGGCCTCTCTGGTGGAAACATGGTTATCCTTGGCCGGACGGCATGTCCCGGGCTCTCTTTGGTCCATGGGTGACGGCCGCTCTGTGCTGTTGCGGCCCCGTCGGCAGCCGCTGGTTTCCGGAGGCGTTGGGGTCGCCCTGCCCTATTACGCGCAGCAACCTAATGTGGGGGACGCCTTACTAATGGCCCTTGGTGTAGGGGACACCCTGCCCAAGTTAACTAGTCCTCAATCCATCGCAACCGCTCTAGGTATTAGAATACAGGAGTAGGAGGGGTGGTCCCGCCTAGGTCCCCGTAAGGACCTAGGTGCCTGGCGAGGCAGGTCCGTGGCTCAAAGAGGGCAGGAGCCCCACACCCACAACCTTTTCATATCATTTGGTTTCGGAGCCACTTGTGGGTGGCGACCACATTTCCGACTGGGAGCGCACGGAAGCAGAAGCAACAGGACTTCTTCCCCGGCCTCCTCGATGGAGGCTGAGGAAAAGGACTCCACAGCCCAATAGGGCACACCCGAAATGGGAGATTCACCCCGACAGGGGACCCCGGCAAGTTCGGCCGGTGAGGGAACCACAACCCGAAATGGGCAAGAGCAGGAAAAAGTCCGAAAGGACATAACCGGTGCATCGTCGGGACAAGAGGGACAAGAGGAGCCCGACCACCCGATGACCGAGGCGGAGGCGCCCCAAGAAGAAGAGGCGGAGGCGCCCCAAGAAGAAGAGGCGGCGGAGCCGGGAACCATGGCGGCCCTTCTTCAGGCACCGGGCATAATGGAGCTCCTAGAGCAAATGGCAGCTGCGGCGGCTTCGAGGGCTCAGGAGACGCGCAACAAAGAGACCACCACCCGGATCGCCAAGCTGGAGATCGCAGCGGCCTCTGCGCAGAAGGAGGCCAGGCGGCATGAAATTGCCTTGAAGAAGGCCAAGGAGGTAAGTCGCCAGGCAGCGGAGGCGAAGGCATCGGCTGAACAGCAGGTTGCTGCATTGAGCGACCGGCTGTTGAGGCAGAAGATGCGGGCGAGAGAGGCAGAGGAGAAACTCGTCCAACCCGAGGAACAGGCCGAAAGGGCCCCCAGTCCGATTGGACCGCCAATGCCGGTGATTCCAGAAGCCGAGGGCGACTGGCAGACGGCTGGCAAGCCGCGGGTTAAAAGAAAGAGCCCATCGCTAGGTGAGACCAGACGGAGAGAGCGGGCGGGTTCAAAAACAGGCCAAAAGGCTAAGATATTAGATCCAGTGAGGGAGATCGAAGGCCAAAAGGCCAACACCCTGGAGCCGCGGGTCAGGTCACAGGTGCACATACGGACACCAAGTGAACCGGAAATGAGCAGTGACGAGTCGTTCACAGAAAGCGCTCGTGCTGTATGCGGACCAAGTCCGGCCAGGCCGAAAGGTCATGATTGGAGTCCCCGGAGACCCGCATTACCGGAGTGGGGACCAGGAGAGAGTTGCAGAATGCTAGAATTTATTCCAGACACTGGGGAACCATACAGCCGGCAGCCCCCATGCAGAGCTAAATGGACTAAGTTCCACAGCGATCGCATTGAGGATGTGGATGAAGGCTGGCAAATGGCCGCGGAACATTTTGGCAAAAGATTAACCACCGCGAGATTGATAAGGATCCAAAGGTGGTATGGTCCTGGAATGGCTGATGAGATTGCCAAAAAGGACCCGAATTGGCTGGAAAAGATGACCTTCACACTTAGACATATTCCCGAGCCTTAGGACTTGAGCGAGGGAAGTCAGGAAAGAACGAACCCCAATGATCTAAAGGTGGCCACCCGGATCCGTTAATAGTGGACAGAGGTTAATTTCCGTTAATTTTCCGTTAATGAACGGAAAATAACGAAAAAAGACAAAAATTAACCAAAAATTAGTGGATTTTTGGATTTTTTGGGGATTTTGGGTTTTAGTCATACTTATAATTTATGGAATTCGCTATTGGAGAGTATGTTTGTATTTTATTTCAACCTATGCATACTAGATTTTCAACTAGCCGCAGTTGTTGTGATTTTTTGGGTTTTTTTTGATTGTTTTGGATTTTTTTCGTTTTTTCTGATTTTTTCTCCCTTTTTCTTTAACGAAATTTAACGGACAGCTGATAAAAATTAACGAACCGGATTTAACGGACCGGATGGCACCCTTGAATGGCCACCTCTACAATGATCCCCACGAACGGTGGGAGGAGATCTCCGAATTGTCGTTCTCTTCATGCGCTTCCCCGTTACCGGGCGACATGTCGATGCGGGCGCAAGTATATAAAAGAGAAAAAGAGAGACGACATATTCGTAACTGGGATCGGTTTGCCCGTGTGAAGAAGTTGGATGAGCGAAAGGCTCGGAAATCCAGCCAGCGCACAGAGCTGAAAGCTTTACGGCGTGAACGGGACCGGAAGTTGAATCCCGAAAAATATGAGCATAAGCGAGCTCATAAACGCCAGCGCAAGGCTGAGGTCAGGCGGTTTTTCTCTGCAGGAGGCAGCCAAAAGGCGCAGCGCCTTGAGGCTAAGCCGGTGGCGGATGAGCTGGACCCGGCCAGGCAAGCCCAAGTTTTCGCCGAGCTCGAAAAGAGCCAGCCGCGGTAGACGGCCAGATGGGCTGATGAGTCGAGTGGGAGCGACAGTGGTGTCACCACCCCGCTCAATTCGCAATGACACAGCCTGAAAAGGCATCGTCTCCATCTAAAGAGGAAAGAGCACCGGAAAAGGAAATGCCCCCGGGTAAAGTGGCAAGCGTACCAGAGAAGGCAAAAATTCTGGTGCCGGAGGTGCAATCCTCGAAGGACAAGAGACAGCCTGAAAAGGCGAAGAAGCAACCTGAAAAGGCAAAGGAGGAAGGAATCCTAAGGAACTCAAAGACCAGTTTTAGGTAATATTGCTAATGCAATGCCTCCCTTGAATCCTGTTGAGAGTACACACTTGCGTACATGTGCAGAAATTGGAGATTCTGCAGGTAATGACGAGTTTGTGTATCTTGGATTGGCAGGCACACCCGCTGAACCCATCTCCCGCGAGAGAAGGGAAGATTATGCTGTTATCAAGAGACAGGAAACCGCCTTAGAAAAGGCCAGGGCTGAAGCCGTAAAGGTTGCCTGATTGCTCGACGCAATGGGCGAGGAGGACTAAGCTGAGTTTGTCCAATTCCAGGCGGCTCAGCTTAAGGGCCACCAGCCCGCCCCACAACCAAAAGGGCCTCTAGTTGGGGAGAGAAGTTATGGACCAGGTCCCCGTGGAATTGTTTACCGGCAGGGGAAACCTGATCCAAGGTTCCAACAGTGCATGGCGCAGCAGCAACAACAGCGGAGAGAAATGGGCTATGCCCAGACCAGAGGACCAGTTCCCATGTTGAAGGCACTTGTGATACAAGATGCCCATTGTTTCTGGGACACGCTTGGGGCGTTCCACGACCCATATGGTGGTGTGTACTACAAGGGGTACTACCATCCAAGTGGTCAACGAGCCCCGTACCGTGCGACGGTACCTCTGGACGCTTTGCAATGCATCCCCGCCAAGTTGCGGGATCTGTTTGAAGCGCAGCAAACAACGCTGGGCATCCATGTGCCTGAGAGCCAGGACGCAGCCACAAAGTGTCAGGCTGTTCAGTTGACGGGTCGATGAGCTCCTGTGGAAGGAACTGTGCAAATACCAGCAGGACCATCAAGGCCGCCTGGTCCTTCCGCAACGGCCTGTCCAGTGCCCTAGCCAGAAATAGTAGCAGAACAGCCCGAAAGGGTGCCAAGACAGCTGGCAGTGCCCTACACAATAGGTCAGATGGGAGCAACGGCGACAAGGCCTCAGATGCAGACTATGCAGCAGAAACTGCAGCGGCTGCAAGAGATGTCTCCATTCGCCCTAGAACAGATGGGCAGTCAGACACCACGGTATATCCAACCATAGGTGGTGTACCAGCATCAGCCCGAAAGGGTGCAGCAGGCACCGGCAGCCTCAAGGCAGCAGGTGATCCCGTCTCAACCTCCCTGAGAGCCATCCTATTTGGTGGAGCCAAAAGAGCTTGAAGGAATAGCGGGACACCCGCCAAGCCTGATGCAAGTCCCTGAGCCACCGCATGATGAGCAATTGGCATCCATCGGGGAGGGGATGCATATGGCTGTCGACGGGCCTCCACTGCCCCCCGAAGATTATGATCCCATGGGGCCCGGATATATGGGCCAGGAATATCTTCAGGCGGCTCAAGGGATGCCCTATGCCACAGTGCACATTCTGCCCGAAATGGGAAGTCAGGTGAGCATGCCTAAGATGAATACTCAAGGCATGAAACCCCCAAAGTGGAATGAAGATAAGCAAGCTTTGACCAAGTGGTTATAGAAAATCATTATGTATTTCAAAACCACTGTGGCCCCCTGATCTCAACGGGGATGGATAGCACTGAATACTCTAGAAGAGTCAGTGAAGCATGGCTTGCTAGCCCAATTGGGCCACTTGTGGGGGGTTACTACTGATGCGGAAATGCTCTCGCAGCCAGAATTTCAACTGTCATGGGAGCAGTTTAAGTATGGCATGGAGACACTTTACGATCATAAATGCTCAGACTTTGAAATTTGGTCTGAGGTGGCAGCCTTTACGAAAGCAGGGACCTCGGGTCCCGATACAATCAAATACATGCAATTTTTGGAACAGATGTTTCTCAAATGTGAGAACGATCTGGATGATTTTTCCAAGTTGCATGCACTATATACTAGACTCCGTCCAGATATAAAAAGAAAATATTTGTTAAATAAAGATGATGAGCAATGGGCCACTTATGCGAGCTTGAGAGCTCATTTGTATAAAGTGGGGCCAACATATGACCAAGAATACAAGGCATATGGCTCACGTCAAAATGAAAGCCGAAATGGCAGACCGAATATGAGTAACCGCCTGCCCCCTAACAAGATTATTCACAAGCAGCATGCATTGCGAGTGGATAACCGGGGAAAACCTGTGTTGAGCAATAGGCCGAAAGGTTGGGGGGGAATGGTTCCTAAAGTTTCTCGTACTGATTTGAAGAATGGTCCACAGGCCCATGGTGATCGCATTTATGAGCCGTATGTGGATATACGCGATCCCATGGAAGGGAAGATGGTCACCGATCGCTCGCAGTTGCGCGAGACAACGATAGAAGTCCTGAAAAGGGCAGGGAGGTGTTTTAGATGCTTTAAACCCTTCTATGCTGGCCATCTATCTGACGGCTACTGCCTGGGATGGGTGATGCTTCCCTCCATGCAGGTACGCCTTGACCGAACTGTGAAAACAGTGAACAAGAATACACATGTCTTGTGTTTGGCAACACGAAAGGATACTGTGAACAGTGCTAAACTTCGGATAGCACCCATGAATATGCAAAAGAATGTGGCACCAATCATTCTAGTTTCTAAACTAAAACAGTTGCAAATTGCTGTCAATTATGTGATGAAAATTCATCACAAAGGTGCACAGTCTGAGGAAACCCAAAAGGGTCTGCAGAGTGAAATGGACCATTCTGATCGCATGTTGAATCCTGTGCACTTCAAACATATTCAATCTTTGGTTTCCCACCAGTTTACACTGGACGCCTATTCTAACCCGAAGGGGGATAATGTGCTGTGTGCGCGATATTATTCACGAGATATGAGTTTCTTAAAGAAATCGTTATCTCATGAATTTGTGTGGATTAATCCACCTTTTGCAAATGCTGGTCCATTTTTAGACCATTACTTTGCTGAGCGAGCAAAGGCCCCACAACATGTGGGAGCGTGCATTCTTCTGCCCGCATGGCGGGAATTCCTTGACGATCCTAGACTGCGCCAAATGCACACCCTAATTCAATATCCAAAGGGAACCAGGTTGTTCACACAACCATGTGAAGATCGCCACGATTGCAAGGAGATGCTTGGCATTCCTTGGCCGGTCAATGTATACTATTAACCCCCAGAGGGACCAACGGGTCACCGCATTGGCGGAGTTTCTCAAGACCACCCTCATTTGACCTTTACCAGTTACGTAGGGTATCAACCCGCTACTATCCTCTTTGATACAGGGGCGACTGGTGCGGCCTACATAAACCCGACATGTTGTCGACGTTTGGGCCTCACTCCTAAACAGCCCCATGTGGCATCGAATCGGCAGCTTCATCGCATTAACCGTCTTCACCGGTTAGCACGAGCTACCTCGCATTATTGATCCTATGGAGTTTTCCACACCTCCCCATGTGGACTCTACACCGCCGGAGACTGAAGTCCTCCTGGCTGACGGATCTTCACTCCCTTCCTTAGGGGTGGTTGATGTACCCTTAACCATTCAAGGGTATAAGGACACAGTCCGCTGTGTAGTTATTGACCTCTCTAACGACTATGACATTATTCTCGGCGACCATTGGCTCTATGAGCACGCCGGTGTCATTGACTATCGTCACGGATATATTCGGGTGGTTTCCCATGGCCGCGAACTTACTCTTCACAGTTCTCCATGGCCCCCTCGTTCCCCACCTTCGCCTGCTCGTTGGTTTGGTCATTTGTGTTCCTTGAGTTATGCTTGTTGAGCTTTTCAACAAGGATCTCCTCTCCGTTTAGTTTTGGTTCGCTGGGTCGGCGACCTCCCCGAGGGGGACACACCAGGCCCTTCGGCCATCACAGGTCGAAAGACCATTTTGCATGTTGTGAACCCAACACAAATCACATCCCTCTTAGAGGAGTACAAGGACCTTTTTCCTGAGGAACTCCCTGAGGGCCTTCCTCCGGATCGCGGAGTTGCTTTGACCATCCCGCTTGAAGAAGGTACCAAACCGGTAAAGCGACCAGCTTTCCGGTACAGTCCAAAAGAAATGGACGATCCGATCACAGGTCAATTACCTATTGAGAAAAGGTCTGATTACGGAGAGCAGCAGCCCTTTTGGGGCTCCAGTACTTTTTGTACCAAAGCCAGATGGCAGCCTCCGGATGTGCATTGATTATCGAGTATTGAACAAAGCCATTGTTAAAAACAAGTGGCCGATCCCTCGAATAGATACCCTTTTAGATCAACTGCAAGGAGCCAAGGTCTTTTCGGCAATAGACTTGCAGCAAGGGTACTATCAACTTCGAATTGATAAGGCAGATTGTGCCAAAACGGCTTTTGTGACGCCGTTGGGTCTTTACGAGTTCAAGGTACTCCCTTTTGGACTCGCAAATGCCCCAACAATATTCCAGCAAACGATGCACCATATATTTGGTGATCAAATTGGCAAACACGTTTTGGTTTACCTGGACAATATCTTAGTGTTTAGCCAAACTGCTGAAGAACATCTTAAACACCTTTGTCAAGTGTTAGAGGTGCTACGACAACAGAAGTTGTATTGTCGTATGCACAAGTGTCAGTTCAACAAGGAGGAAATCTCCTATCTGGGACATATTGTGTCCCAAGAGGGCATTCGCCCAGATCCCGAAGGGATCGAAAAAGTGAAGAACTGGCCTGTACCACAATGCGTAAAGCATGTACAGCAGTTCCTCGGGCTGGCAAACTATTTTTGAAAGTTCATATAAGGCTATTGGAAAATGGCTACTCCCTTAACAGACTTCACCAAACGGAATGGCAAGTGGGAGTGGACAGCAAAATGTTAAGAGACATTTGAGCACATAAAGGAGTGTTTAACCACAGCTCCATTGCTCAAGATGCTAGACCCTGAGAGACCCTTTGAGGTCATAGCAGACGCATCTCAAATTGCAGTGGGAGTAGTTTTGATGTAGGATATTCATCCAATCTGCTATGCCAGCAGAAAGTTCCTCCCAGTGGAGTTGAACTACAGCATGACAGATCAAGAAGCTTTAGCTTCAATCCACGCTGTCCAGTTATGGAGGTGTTACCTTGAGGGTACATGCTTCAAATTGGTAATGGACCATTGTCCGTTAACCTATCTTAAGACACAACTACAGTTGAGCCGAAGACAGGCTAGGTGGTCCGAGATCTTACAACAATTTGACTTTGACTGGGAATATCGCCCAGGGCAAAAGAATGTGGTTGATCCACTCTCTCGCATTCCTCCATCACCTGATGAACAGGAGGCCAGGAGGAAAAGTCAACTGGTTGTCTATGGCTTAAGAGCAATACGCAAGCGGGGACAAAAGAAAAAGACAAAAGAGACGGTAGAGGTAGACCAATTAGCCTCCAGGATCCGTTAGGCCTGTGGCCAAGATCCCCAGCTTGAGTCTGTGAAACAACAGCAAGAGATGCGCTGTACACACGGTTTATGGCTACGAGGCAAGCAGGTATATATACCAAACAGTCTACGGACTGAAATCTGCCAATTGGCTTATGACCATCCAAGTGCAGGACATTTTGGTCAAGCCAAAACCCTGGACTTGGTCCAGCGGTATTACTGGTGGCCAGGAATGAGACGAGAAGTACAACTACATGTTGATACTTGCCTGGTTTGTCAACAGGCTAAGTATTCTCGTCAAAAGACCCCAGGCTTGTTACAGCCTCTGGGCATTCCTGAGGAGCCATGGACTGAACTGTCCATGGACTTTATTACCCAACTGCCAAAAACTAAGGGAGGTCATGATGCTATCGTCGTGTTTGTTGATAGACTGACCAAAATGGTCCGCCTCGCAGCCACGACTATTGAGCTCTCCGCGGAAGGAGTAGCTGACCTGTTGGTGTAGAATGTGATAAGGCACCACGGTCTCCCCTCTCAAATAGTGTCCGACAGAGACGTTTGGTTCACTTCCAGGTTTTACTGGTACCTGGCCAAGAGGTGGAAAATTCAGCTCAACATGAGCACTGCGTACCATCCACAGACGGATGGCCAGACCAAAGTCATGAATCGGATTCTGGAGGACTACTTACGCAGTTATACGCATTTGGACCATGACGTGTGGGATGAACTTTTAGCCATGGCTGAGTTTGCAATGAACAACTCAAAAAACAGTTCTACACAAGAGACCCCATTCTATTTGAACTACGGTCGACACCCAAAAAGTCCCTTAGCTCTTGGGGTGCAAATTCGGAAGCCTTTAAAAGGCTATGACAATCCGAATGCCCGCGGCTTGGCAG
Source organism: Ostreobium quekettii (assembly GCA_905146915.1). Lineage (NCBI taxonomy): Eukaryota > Viridiplantae > Chlorophyta > Ulvophyceae > Bryopsidales > Ostreobiaceae > Ostreobium > Ostreobium quekettii. The sequence goes on from CAJHUC010001835.1 coordinate 25,794, forward strand.
TGGCCATTGATAGGGCACAGCAGCCCTATTTAAGGCATACTGGTACACCCCTCATGGAGGGATTACCAACAGTGACACGATTTGATCACCATGTCCAATCAGTGTTGAAAGAGGCCAGGGCGTGCTTAGAGAAAGCACAAAATAGGTAGTCAAAGCATGCTGACCGCCATAGGAGGGATGTGTCATTTAATAAAGGAGATGACGTCCTCCTATCGACACAACATATCACCCTCACACACCCTGGAACTCGGAAACTATTACCGAGGTGGATTGGGCCCTTCACCATCCTCGACTGGATAGGTTCTGTCGCATATCGACTAGAACTACCGGAAAGCATGTGTAAGATACATCCGGTATTTCATGTATCAAAGATTAAGCCTTATAAGGCAAGTGGCAGAGTACAACCATCACCAGTTCCTGTCGAAATCGAAGGAGAACTGGAATATAAAGTTGAACGCATCCTGGATAAGAGGATCAAAAAGCGTGGCCGACGACAGGACTCCGTAGAGTACCTTGTCAAGTGGCTGGGTTATGGTCATGAACATAACAGCTGGGAATCAGCAAAGGCAGTTGCCAATGCACAAGAACTGGTTCAAGCATTTGAAAATGGCAGAACTTATGTTGTGCATGTGCAACCTGTCCGCAGTACGAAAAGTACATAACGAACTGAATGTGAATGCGAATGTGCATGTGACAAATCCTGCTGAAGTGGGCCCAGAAGCACACCGGTTATACCGGATCCCGCTCACGTACGTTGTTTGGACATAAAAATGCTATGTCCTTTGCAATTCTGAGCGGGGAGAGGTGGACCATGACGGCCCTCTTGTCAGCCCCCCGAGAGCCCCAACTCGTGTGCGGCTGAGAGCACGGCGACAACAGCAGCAGCACCCTCGAGGAGGCCGGGGTTGGATGGCAGGGGGAGGCCGGGGTCAAGCAGGATAACCTGCATGATTTGATTTTTCAGCAGTGGACATAGGCCGAAAGGCCAGAGATTGAACATTCCAGCCTATGGGCTGAAGGAAGAGTTTAATGAGGGTTGTAGGGAGGCCGAAAGGTCATGTAACAACCACTCTTTCTCTTCATCACAATTGCATTGCAACTACGCGAACTGGGCATGTGGCAAATTGCACAACCAATTGTGATACATACAATTATGTTTCTACTCTTGTATCCACTTAATGGGACAAGGACGCCCCTCTCCCTGAGGGGGACGAATGTTACGCGCAGCGGCCTGATGTGGGGGACGCCTTACTAATAGCCCTTGGTGTGGGGGACGCCCTGCCCAAGATACATATTCCTCAACCCATTGTAAATATTCTAGGTATTAAGATACAGGAGTAGGAGGGGTGGTCCCGCCTAGGTCCCCGTAAGGACCTAGGTGCCCGGCGAGGCGGGTCCGCGGCTCAAAGAGGGCAGGAGCCCCACACCCACAACCTTTTTGTATCATGCCCTGCAGCTCAGCTGTTGGAGGTCAGCCGGCCCTCTCCACCTTGGACGATGGGCGTATCCGGGGTAGTCGCTCCCGTGGTCGCGCGGTGGGCCCAATGCTCTATGGGGATTGATCCCCGGGGCTTGCTGTCAGCGAGAGGTGGCGGCGCAGCGCGGTGGTGGTTCGCTGGCTCGCGGGAGGTTAGAGAGTGGGCCAAAGGATGTTACAACGATTCACAGCATGCGCGATGCCCAATCGCGGGTCCATCATGGTCACATCAAGACAAGACAGGTCAAATGCGCGTCCAGGCACATCGCCACCGTCCACCGTTCACCTACGATCGACCCATTGTCCTCTAATTCCAAGCGTCTAACACCCGACCCCCTGACCCTAAGTACTACGACTTCAGGAGGCCATATCTTCATCAATTCTTAACAGAATTGGGCGTTTAAAGGCGCGTTGGAACCAAGAAACTCTAAATAACACTTACAAAAGGTACATTTCCTTAATTACGTAATTTTCACTTCAGAAATGTCAAATAAGCCTAAACCCCAAGCAGCCACATCACAATACGCCCCCCTTGAGGTAGCTTTTGCCCCCGAAAGCACACTATCCCATACTAGTATCTTCCTCGGGCTTGTCCCTCTTGATCATCTTCTAGAGCTCTCGGGCGTAGGCGAAGTTTCCAGCCGGTATCCAGGAGGCATCATCAATACTCCACCCAGTCCATAACACTAAAAACTCCTTATGCCTCCTGCCGCTGGGTCCTGCCCATCTCCATCGCAGCAGCTTCTCAACTTCGTATGGTTCATCAGCTTCTGGCTTTATCTTGGCGTCATCTGACTCCTGTGGGGTTGAGCATCTGGATGATCTGAATGGTCAGAGCAAACTGGTGTGAAAGACGTTATGAATCCTCCACCCTGCTGGTAGCTTCAATTCGTAGGCTACTAATCCCACCTGACGGACCATAGCAAATGGTCCTACAAATCGTCACTTCAGTTTGCGAATAGGTGCATTTTTCAACTGTAGATGCTCTGTACTGAGTAGCACCTGTTCCCCACTGTGAAACCTCTGCTCTTTGCGCCATTGATCAGACTGATGCTTCTGCCTCTACTGAGCCTAATGAACTGACTGCATCGCCATTCTGAAGGTCTTCTTCATTCGGTGGACAAAGACATTGACACCCTCAATGTTGGTCTGGTCTACATCCTTGATCAGGTCCAACAGGGTCACTGGCTTAAAGCCATAGTTCAGAAAGAAAGGCGTGTAACCTGTGGATAGCAATGTGCTGCTGTTGATCACAAACTCCACCATGGGCAAGTATTTCTCCCAGTGAGTGACTTCCTAACTGCCATGGATCGTACACCTCAGGACTTGCTCCACCACCCTATTGGCTGCCGCTATCTGTCCATCTGTCTGGGGGTGGTGAGCGCTGGACATTCTCAGCTTGCTGCCCAAAATCTTTCAGAATTCTTGCCAAAACTTTGACACAAATCGTGGATCTCGGTCATTGACTATCGATCTGGGGATCCCGTGAAGTCGTCCAATCTGTTCCCAGTAAACACGAGTTGTCTCAGTAGCAGTGATGGCCTAGTAGACTAGTACTAAGTGTACCATCTTGGTAGCTCGGTCTACCACTGTGAGGATCCCATCGTTTTTCTTCTCACTGACCGGTAGTCCCATGATGAAGTCAAGGCTGACATCGCTCCATTTTTCCTCTGGAAATTGCAACAGTTGAAGGAGTTCTGCTGGTGACTTGTGGATACTCTTCTCTGATTGGCAGACCTCACATCCCAGCACAAAGTCTCGTACATCCATGGTGTGATCTGGCCCGTAGAAATTCTGCTGTAACTTCTTGAGTGTCTTGCAGTAACCAAGATATCCCGCATATGGTATTGTATATATCTTGGCCATAATCTCCTTGCGGGCGTCCTCTTCATCTGGTACCACCAATCTCCAAGGTTGCCTGTCCTTGGTGTTGTCCTTCAATTTGATTTTAATGAATCCATGGTTCAATCGGTAGTCACGATTCCCGATTCTGGTGATTTGTCCTTGGGCAGATTCCAACTGATTCAAAACTGCTGCCCATCTGCTATCTTGCCTGTAGCCCTCTTTTATTGAGTTCCTCAAGTCTTCCTCCAGAGTGATTCTGGTGCTGGTCACCAATAAAGAATGTAAAGAATTTTGCTCCCCACTTGCAGCCACCATTGCACCCTCAGGACTAGACTTTTTAATATTTCGTCCAGTTTCTTCTGAATATCGTTTTCCCCGCTGTCACCCTCATGGAGACGAAGATGTTGGACCAATGACTCCTCTTTTGCACACACATCTGCCATGCATCTCAACTCCTGAATACTCCTGCGCATGAGAAAATCTGCAGGGTTGTCCTTTCCTGGTATGTGGACAATATCACAATTGTAGCCCTACAGAACCTGCACCCATTTCCACACCCTCCTGTTCACTGCAGGCTGGTTGGGCAGGTTTTTCAAGGAGTCATGATCTGTCTGGATAACGAAGTGGCGGCTGGCCAAGTAGTGCTGCCATTTCCCAACAGCCCAAGTGATGCCCAGTAATTCATGCTCATATGCACTGTACTGGGTCTCGGCTGGGTTGAGCTTCCTGCTCTCATAGCAAACAGGTTGCAACCCGTTGCCAAAGTCCTGTTGTAGTATACCACCCACTAAAACATCTGATGCATCTGTGGTAACCACAAACTCCTGGTCGAAGTCCGGTAACTGCAGAATTGGTGCAGACACCATGGCTGTCTTCAAGTGATTAAATGATTTTTCTGCTTAATTATTCCAAACGAAAGCCCTGTCCTTCTTCATCAAGTCCGTCATGGGCGCTGCC
>CAJHUC010001836.1:0-57386 GCA_905146915.1 Ostreobium quekettii
TATTCATCTCCCTCACCCCTTCCTCTGCCACCTCTACTGCAGCTCCCTCCAACTCCCCCACTAACCATACGCCCCCCTCTCACTCCCCCCTCTTTTTTGCGATCATGCCTCGATCGTTTCTTTGTACCAACCCAACGCCCCATCCCCACACATGACTGTGTGGAGGTGGCTGCACCAGCGCCAGAGTTCGTGCGTGTGTGGACTTACCCTTGGTGTAACCAACACCAATAGACTACTATAATAGTCAGATGCACGAAAAGGTGGTGAGACAATAGGAATTGAATCAAGGACATTGATGAACGTACTGGATGTAAGGGACAGAAATCCTGTTGTCCCTTTGCTCGATTGTCAACCGTTGCCATGCACTCGAGCCTACAACCCTTGCCTACCTTTGCCAACGTGTTAATAGAAATGGAGATCATGATCGCCCAATGCGGCGCGGTCCATAGGTGTGCTGGTGGTTGGTTGTGGCAGTAGGAAGAAACTTGAGAATAGGCCCTAAGGGGAAGAGCAGGGCGCTAGGGGAAAGGGCTAGTGTCATCAACATAGGCGACAATGATCAGGACATGGAGGCATGCCCTCAATGCACGGGTGTGGGTGGGTTTGGGTAAAGTTTGTGTTGGTGCATGAGGCCCTGCATAGCCACTATTGTTGCTTTAAGATCTCAACATTCCAAAGGGGTTGCCATAATATCCATCCCCCTCAATTAGAGTGCTATAGGCGTTAGATCACAAGACAACATTGTCTTGTGTGCCAGTTCAATTCTGGTGCCATCTTGCACTAAATTCCATCTTGTATTAATGACAGTGTAGCTATTGCATTCTGCCAAGCTACAAGATATTGCACATTCGTTGACAAGAAGGCGATGGGGGATTTACGTTTTTCAGCTGTGAAGTTCTTGGCCAAAACATGGCTAGACCCTCTGGGTAGCACATTGAAAGTCTGTGAAGGATTCGCTCGTCCTCTACAAGAGAGCCACAAAAGGCAGTGAGATTTGGTCGCTTTCCATGCATGTTGCTAGAAAATCATCCACAAGAACACGGGCAAGCCAGCCCACTGGCCATGCACGTCCAGGCGCATGCAATCCAAAATGACATGGACAAAAACGCTGATAGAGATGCAGCGATTCTCACAGATCATTAGGGAAAAAAGGGCCAAGTAACACGTATTCAAATGTGTATAATGTTTATGGGTTTGTGTTATTTTTATGCTCTTAATGTGCAAAACTTTGATGAAATGTGTTTTATGTGTTTTTGCAAGTGTTATTTGGCCCTGGTGGATTTACCCCAAAATCCAACCAATCCTAACGGTGAGCATCCCATGGGTGCATAACACCAAAACCCAAACGTTTGTGACTAAAAACTGCTGGCTTGAAGTCAAACTGGTTGGGCTAGGCGCCACAACTTGTGAGCAAAGGCCACACACTCAGAAGAGCGCTAGCAAGGCGCTTACAACTTAACAAACTATTATTCGTTCTTTTGCATCCCCTCCAAGAATGGGCAAAACAACCTTGTGGTGCCACGCATATCGCTGCAACTACACAATAGAGGTGGCCACACTTGGGTGCCGTCTGGTCCGTTAAGTCCGGTCCGTAAAACTGAGTGTGATATTTGTCCGGTAATATCCGGTTCGTTATTTGCCGTACTGCCGTCCGCAGAATCCGGCTCTCACTTTTTCTTCACTGTTATTTGCTGTTAAATTAACGGATGACGTGTGCGGCGTCCGGTCCGCAACAAAATATCCGTTGATTAATAATTTTGGTTCGTTATTACCCATAGGTACTTGCTTTCCAGCCACGGCAAGGTCAAGGTGAAGTTTTTGCCAAGGGGTTTCCATTTTGCAGCAACTTGAATTACGATGGGTTGTTGCGGTAGTACTCCACAGTTTCCACGCCAGGGCAGTGAGTGTAAAGCCCATCCACCAATTGCAGTTAGCGATTGGACACATTTCTCACAGAAAATCTCTTCTATCTATATGATACCCCAGGTTCATCCACCATTCCAGCATAGTACATCGAAGTTCAACAGTTCAACATACATGAAAATGGGCAATGAATAGTACGAGTCGTGATTTGTTATCTTCCATCTCTGCCTATCGCACTCTCGCTGTGGCGGTACTCCAGAAGTTTCCACGCCAGGGCAGCGACTGTAAAGTCTATCCACTAATCGCAGTAGTTGTTGGGACGCATTTCTTGAATAAAATTTTCTTCTATCTATATGATACCCAAAGTTCATCCACCACTCCAACATAGTGTGTTCAAGGTGTGCACTTCAACACAGGACAACGGAATATTACAAGTCATGATATCTTATCTTCTATCTCTATGGTACCGCACCCTCGCTGCGGGGGTACTCCACAGTTTCCACGCCGGGCCAACGAGGGTGGTCACCGGTGGTGATCCAAACTTTGGAATCCAAAGTCACTACTTCCCCCCCTTCCCTCCCTTCCCTCCCTTCCCTCCCTTCCCTCCCTTCCCTCCCTTCCCTCCCTTCCCTCCCTTCCCTCCCTTCCCTCCCTTCCCTCCCTTTCCTCCCTTCCCTCCCTTCCCCCCCTTCCCCCCCTTCTTGCGTCGATGCGCTAGCTTCTGCTGCGACCATCCACTCTCTGCTATCTACCACCCTAGCAAGCTCAAATGATCCACGTTCTTGGGCTTGAGAACCATGCGCTTGGGCGTCACAATTAGACCAGCCTTCGAAAATGAGCGTTCACTACTGGCGCTGGAGGCCTGCAACACAACCAAAAATACTCAGTACTTCTCAGCCTGTGAACTTCATAAGGGCTCTGTGGCATATATGCACAGCTAGTTGGCATCACAATAAAACCAAACTTGGAAAATGAGCATTCACTGCTGGCGTTGGAAACCAGCAACACAACCAAAGGTATTCAGTTCTTTCCTTCCTTTCAACTCCATATTTCACATAAGGGCACTTTGGTATATATGCATAGCCAGTTGTACTCACCCACTCACCTGTGTTGCTAATATTCGACGTGCAAGCCTGGCCATCAAGGGGAAGCTGGTGTGATTCTCGCCCCACCAATCCCCAGCACTACATTTTTTTTGATATTCACATGCTGGTGTCCATTTCAAATCAAACCACCTTTCGACTTCGGCCTCCACTGGGTCCATGTGCAGTGGGGAGCATGGGGCCCGTCTTCTCCGTCTTGATCGTCGGAAACATAGTGGTCCCTTAGGTGGGGGTGATGCCGCATCTAGCCAACTCTGCTGCACAGCCTGTAAGGGGCGAATGCCCTCCTTGGCTGGTCGGGACTTGGCCCGTTACCCGTTCGAATCGGGGTCCAGTCGGAAACGAGCTTGGCGGCAAGTTTTTGGTTACAGAAGTGTTCCGGTGTTCCCGTTTATATACCCCATGTCCAGGGCAGTCCAAGGGTCATGCCAGAATTGGGTGAGTCACCTAGATTCTGGCATACCCGCCCAGTTTTGTAATTTGAACCCCCCGCTTCGTGTCCGTTCGTCTCACCGACCCGTGGGTACCCAGCGCCACCCTTTACCGTATTGACCAATACGGCACTTAGCCCCTTTGTCTATTTCATCATCACCCAGCCCAGTTGCCCTTAGTAAACCCCACTATACAGCGCTTCTAAAGAGTTCCTATTGTACAATACCCAGTGCTTATAATATACAACGTTTCTCCCGTGTTAATATACAAGACAAACCCCTTTCTGCGCTAATGTACATACCCCCCACTGGGCGTCCCTCACACAGCCTGTGCTGCATCCTCTTCGGATGATGAGCCCGAGGAATGGACTTCGGGCGCCTTCACCATGTGCCTCAACTACAGAAGTCATATGCACGCTGTTAGTCACACAAGCAAGATATAAAAGTAGGCACCCCATGCAGCCAAGTGATCCCAGGAGATGGCCGTTTAAGGCGAAATACACAATAGGCACAGTCGTGCATGCAAAGGCATAAAGGACACTCGGTACCGGCCAAAACTATCCACAGTTGGATGCACACATTTACAAAGGCAAAGGCCACAAATCAGAACTGAACTCACCAATGCCGTCATCTCTTTCTTCAACATCGCTTGGAACTTTGCCAGGGTGTCATATTCTTCCACCAAATTTGGCCAATCGTCAGCGTTCTTCCAGATCCTCCTCATCCAGTGCAATGTATTAGGTTGATATTATCACAATCCGCACACAGTTTTCTTGTGAACTCAGAGGCGAATTCAAGCAACACAGGTTTTGCATGTGCATCGGTGTCACTGACATACAGCCGGTCGTACAGCAACTTCAAAACATTATAGAGGACATCCGATATGGTAATATACTCGTCCCCCTCACATCGCTCAGACAACTCCCTTATGGACTCCAAGACTGGCAGCACTTGTTTGAAAATGCACCACCCAGCTGCTGGTATAATGATCCTAGGAATTCTCACATTTGCTGTATACTCGCGGATGCTTCTCTCCAACAAAACCGCCCTCTTAATCAAAAAATACATGCTGTTCCACCTCGTCGGGTACCAAGTCCCCAGACGCAATATTTGCTTTGGACAAGCTTGCTCCATTTCATTGTCAGGAACCGTCAGATCTGCATTAGGATCATCGGCCAACTCAGCAACATCATCCTCTTCCCTTACACCTGAGTAATCCTCCTCCTCATCATCTGATGATACATCGCCGGCCACTTCCTCCTTTAGCATCTTCCTTTGCACGCGGCGGAAAACCTTCCAAGCAAGGGGCGATTTGTGAAAATGACTCGCCAATTCGCGAAGCGGTTCGATGAGCTGCTGAAACTCTTTCACATTTTGGAAAGCGGCCTTGACTGCGGTATTTAACAGATGGCAAATGCACGGGTTCCAATCAAAAATCTCCTTTTTCTCGGCTGCTGAACTCATATTGGAGGCGCAGTCCGTGGTGAGAGCCACACGATCGCACGGCGACTCGTCCTGAAACGCATGCACAGGGTCCGCTTCCATCTCCGACTCCGTCATGACTTGGTCACGCGGAACTACAGGGTGCAGGCCATACTTCAATCGGATCTTGAGCAAGGCACGGCTTATCGCGTCTGCAGTGTGGCTCCCAGGGAAGCTGGTAGTCCCTGTCACCACCAACGTACTGTGCTTTAAAACATGGGGGTTACCTTTTGCACGTGATATATGTCATACTATACTGGCCGATACAGGCCAGTACTGATGGCTATCATGCCATGGCAACACAACATCCACGATTCATGTTCAATAAGGCGTGATTCCCAGCCAGTGAAGGCTGGTACTAGTGCAGCGAGTGCACATGACACGGTTGGCAAAGCACACAAGAGTGGTAATTAATCACGGCATGCATGCAAACAGTAAAGAATTGACAACCACGAATATTGAAAATATCATAGGACACAGAATATGCTATCCAAACTCACCCAATATGCGTTTCTTCAGGCTCCAATTGGCGTCCACCCAATGCAATGTCACTATTATATATGGGTCCGTGCACCTGCTTGTCCAAATATCCGCTGTCATGGCAACTCTGGACTCGTCTTGGATTTGGGACACCTCTTCCCTTATTTCCCGCTTGATATCATTGGCCTGTCTCGCCACCGACCTCACAATTGTTTGCTTATTAATAGATGGCCAACGGGGAATAAAGGCTTGTATTAAACGAACGAAGGGCGCCGTCTCAGCCAGGTGGTATGGTGCATTAGCGAAACTGACGTACCTGGCCATGTGGGTCACCGCCCTGTTCCATTCTGAGGTCCTAGGGTGCCATGTCTCCAGGTAGGTTTCCAACAATATACCCAATTTCATCTGCTGGTTACCCATAGGATTACTAAGTTTGTCTCGAAGTGCCTCAATACTGAAAACGCTATGTTTCTCTTTCAAATGGTTTGAGGGCCCCGTCCAACTGACATTGTTTGAGTTCTTCTTTCCCGGGTTATATGACAACACTTTGTATGTCTTGGTAATGCCCCTCCCATAACACAACCGGCAAACAGCAGTAATGGAACATGGTCTCTTGTCGGGCCCTTGCACCTTGTCTATAGTAAACCCCTCTCTACACCATTCCTAGTGGCCTGGATCCCCTTTGCGGTGGTGTTGTTTGCGGCGTGTCCTCGGCGACCCTTCCTCCAAGGTCGCCACCATGCGCGTGGACTGCTTTGCTTCAGTTAGTGTTTGCTGTTGCTTGTGTGGAGTCCGCATATCAGCAGCCATGGCAAGCGGTTCGGGGGTGGTTAGACGCCTTCTCTTGGCCCTGCGCTGTGGCTTATCCCCCTCCACAACGACACTCAAACTTGGCGATGCACCTTTAAGCGAATCAGTGTCCGCGGAGCTGAACGCACCCCTCCCAACAGGAACATCATCTGCGTCTGGGACTCCTCGCTCAGCAACAAATGCAGCGAGGTCAACACCACCATCGCCGCCAACAGAGCCTGGCGCAGACATCCATTGCATAAATAACCGAGGCAACATATATTCGACAATGGTTTTCAGATGTTACAAGGAGATGTTACATGCACACTTCCTTCTGTGAAATAAAGGCAGAAAAGCGTCTCACAACCATGGATTGTTCAGCAAATGTCACCTTCCTCGCCGGTGGCAAGCGGTACTTGGACTTCACCTCACAATCAGATTGTTTTGTTAAAAAAAACTAATCGGAGGAAGTCTCCGTGTCACTCCCTGTTAGGAGGCCGGAGTCCATGACATTGAACTCCTACCCAACCTGTGAAAAAAAATTATCTTCAAGGAGTCTTTCTTCCAGGCGTCTTAGTGACGGTTTTGTTATTCTATATTTTCTACTAATAGACTTGTACCCCACCATGTGTTCCCCCCGGTGCAGCACAAATCTATGATAGCCGCGCACTGACATGTTTTATAAGCAGCCCGGTGATTTCTATCCATTTGTTTGCGTTTCTGCCTGCGACGCTTGTGCCATTCTCCCCAAGGCTGGGGGGGTTTCTGTCTGTCGTGTTCTTCCTTTCGCAACCGTGCCCCTTCTGCCCCCCCCCAATGCATTATTAATGTATCCACTTACGGCGGCTAATCGGGCCTGGTCCTTGGGGGCAAGGTGGTCTTGTATGGGCCGCCACACCCCCGAGGGCAGGCCACCCAACCCCGCTTCTTGTATTTCCTCTAATCTATCTGGTAGGGCTTCCCCATCGCGCTCAACTTCCCTATCGCGCGCAGCTTCTATCCGCCGCCTGACTTTCACCCTTGCACGTCTCCTTCCCCCCTTCCTGTTGTGTCTGTGCCGGCACTTTCGACCATCCTTGTAACGTTGGCCCCTGTTCAGGGGCCGCTTCCGACCTAACACAGGAACAGAATACGGTGTTTCCCCAGCCAGGTGATGGCAGGTACTGCCACATACTGGTGGTGGCACCGAAGCAAAGACAATAGGTATTGTAGAGAAATGCAGCACGCCCTGTACAATGCACGGCCTCCTAAAGGGACGAAGTGTTGAGGTTTCCCCAGCCAGGTGACGGCGGGTACTGCCACAAAGTGGTCATGCCACATAAGGAAAAACAGGCGATGGGTACTGCAGGGACATACAGCACACCCTGTGCAGTGTGCAACCAAATAAAAGTAACAAAGTGGTAAGACTTCCCCAGCCAGGTGGCGGCGGGTACTGCCAAATAATGTTGGTGGCATGTAAGCAAAGACGATGGGTATTGCAGCGACAAGTGGTGCACCCTGTGCAATGCATGGCCATATGGAAGGAACGAACTGCCAAGGTTTCCCCAGCCAGGTGATGGCGGGTACTATATATTGGTATACCACCAACGAGGTGGCCATGCCAGAATGGTGCAATGCCCTAAACACCGACAAACACACACAACCACAGCCGCCAAAGTCAACAACAAAATACGGTTCTGCAAGTGTAAATGGTAATCCACTCACCAAGTGAGAGTTCGTGTTGCCGCTCCTCTGCGCTCACCATCCCCCTCCCGATGGTTTCTGGATCTGCACTGACGCAGCTTGGTGAGGTTGCAGCACCACACACAACGTTAAGTACATTTCCAACTTATACACAGGACAGTAGGTGCCCCAATGGATGCATGGTTTCCAGCCAGAGGCATTCAAGCCTTGGATTACCAGCCTTAGAATCAAGATTGCGATTGTACCCGACTTCCCGCGATGTTCCCTATAGCACCCAGCCATAATAGGCGGCACTCAGGCTTGTTGCACAGAGGTACACGTCCACCGCACCTACACGTCCCGCTTATCGAAGGCGCCCCTGCCTGCTTTCCGTTTCAGCGTTGGTACCACCTGCAACACAGTTGGTGAGGGTCACAGGCAAAATCCCGGAATGAAGTCAAACCCCGGCCATGATCTTCCCACCCGGCCATGTGCCACCAGGTTTCCAAAGTCCACACATAATCCGCCCCCCCCGGGGAAGAATTTCCCAGTAAAGCAGGCGGCCAGCAGCAGAAGCCCACACTATGCCCACGTATCACTCGCCGGAATGCATCCGCCAACATCCAGGTTTTCAAAGTCCACAGATAATCCGAGAACAACTCCCCCCCCTTTTAACACCCCCCACGGCCCAGAATTTTCCGCCACAGCAGGCGGTACTGAGGGCGTTGCCCTGATCATCGCCCCCAGAAAGCCAGGATAGGGCGTTGCCCTGGCCAGAAAGCAGGATAGCGTGCTACGCCTGTGCATCACCGGCGGATTGCATCCGGCCACGCACAGGTTTTCGGCCAACAGATCATCCGAGGCCCCCCCAAACACCCCCCAACACCCCCCACGGCCCGGAATTTCCCGCCAAAGTAGGCGGTACTGAGGGCGTTGCCCTGGCCAGAAAGCAGGATAGCGCGCTATGCCTGTGCATCACCGGCGGATTGCATCCGGCCATGCACAGGTTTTTGGCCAACAGATCATCCGAGACCCCTCTTCCCCCGCGCGGCCCGGCATTTCCCGCCAGGTCGGCAGTACTTAGGGCATTCCTCAGGCTTCTGGCTATGCTGCCCGTGCGTGCGGTATGCCTCACCTGCCTGTTGCCCTCCGCCGTCTCCTGCCCCTGCCGCCCCACGAGCCACCATGGACCCAGCACCTGCTCGGCCAGAGGGCAACCAATTATGTGCGCAGTTACTGCCAAGGTCCACTGTATGTAGACCCTGGCTGAGCCACGCTGGCAATCAACCCGATCCTCAGATTCGGAAATCAGTACTTGCTGCCTGGGCTCTGCTATCATCTACTGATTCGGTACACACGTCCGCTGTCATCCGCTAGATTAGCGGATGGGGTACGCGGCCTCCGGTCCGTTGGAGAATATCCGTTAACGCCAAGGCGGAGTCCGCTGATTGGCGCCTGCCGTCCGCTGCCATCCGTGCCACATCAGCAACAGAGAGAGCGGGGTCCGCTAAATTAACGGATATTTAACGGAGGGCGCCCTTGTCCGCTATTAACGGATCCGGGTAGCCACCTCTATTGGCAGCTCCTCAGCCACTGCGGCATACTGTTCCTGATGCTGGGGCTCAGGTGCCTGCATGTAGCTTGGTGGGTGCCCATACATGCCCTCGAACTCCTCCGACTCCATCAGATAGGAGGGCTCTTCATAGGATTGTGCTGGGACCACCTGCTGCCTTGGGGCGATGACTCCCTGCTGCACCCTTCCGGGCTGATGTACCCTTTCGGGCTGGTATACCCTTCCGGGCTGTTGATACTGAGGAGCCTGATAGGCCGCCGGATATTGGGCAAAAGGAGACAACTCCTGTAGCCTCTGAATTTTCTGCTGCATAGACGGCAGCGGAGGCTGCATTCCCCTTGGCCCAGACTTACCTATCGTAAAGGGCATCGCCGGTTGTCTTGGCGCCATTCCTAGCTGAGCCACTGGACGAACCGGTGCTGAGGGGCCAGCCTGCAGCGTAAGCCCCATCTGTACCCTTACGGGCTCCTCTTCTTGCAGCCGTCGGCCAGTGCTGTGCACGGCCCGCCATTTTGTTGCCGACTTCTGACTTCCGGGCACTAAAATACCTAGTGCAGTCTGTTGCACATCGAATAACCCGCGTAGTTTAGCGGGAATGCGCTGCAGCGCAGCTACTGGGACCTCTGCCCTGTATGGCGCCCTACCTCCCCTCGGGTGGTAGTACCCTTTGTAGTACACACCACCAAAAGGGTCATGAAATGCCCTCAGCGTATCCCAGAATCCCTGGGCATTCTGTATCACAGGGGCATGCACCACGGGAGTGGGTCTTTTGGGCATCTCATGTGGCACCTGAGGTCGGTCTTGCTCTTTTCCGAGCTGCTGTGAACGGCGCTGCTGGTATCCTGGACCAGGCCTCCCAGGCAGATACCTGATTCCGCTGGGTTCCTGTCCAGAACTGCTTTCTCCAGGGTGAGTTCCCTTGGCCTGTCGGCCTGTCCGTCGAGACTCCTGAAACTGCAGGAACTCGGCATAATCCTCTTCCCCCATTATGGCCAGCAGCCGGGCAGTCTTATCAACTTCTGCCCTTGCCTTTTCCAAGGCTGTCTCTTGCCTTTGCACAGCAGCATAAACCTCCTTCCTCTCCAGAGGAATAGGTTCCGCTGGCTCCCCTGCTGAACCGAGATACACAACTTCGTCATGTCCAGCAGAATCTCCAATTTCTGCACATGTACGCAAGTGTGTTTTCACAGCAAGGTGACTGGGAGACACTGCATCGGCAATGTTACTTGGAACTACTCTCTGAGTTCCTTGAGGTTCCTCCCTTACCTTTCCAGGCTGCATATGGGCCTTTTCAGACTGCTCTTTTGCCTTTCCAGGCTTCTTCTTCTCCTTAGAAGATGTGGCCTCCTTGGGGACGCTAATCTCCTCAACTGGAGGCAGTGTCTTTATAGACTTTGTAGGGGCGAATCGAGCGGGGTGGGTAACCCCACTGTCGCTTCCACTCGACTCATCAGCCCATCTGGCCGTCTGCCGCGGCTGGGCCCTCTCAAGCTCAGCGAAAGCTTTCGCTTGCTGGGCTGGATCCAGCTCATCAGCCACCGGCTTAGCCTCAAGGCGCTGTGCCTTTTGGCTGCCTCCTGCAGCAAAAAACCGCCTCATCTCAGCCTTGCGCTGGCGTTTGTGAGCTCTCTTCTGCTTATATTTTCGCGGATTTAACTGCCGATCCCGCTCACGTCGCAAAGCTTTCAGCTCCCTGCGCTGGCTGGCTTTTCGCGCCTTTCGCTCGTCCAACTTCCTCGCACGAGCGAACCGATCTCGATTTCGCATATGCAGTCTCTCTTTTTCCATTCTATACACTTGCGCCCGCGTCGACATATCTCCCGGCAACGGGGAAGCGCATGATGAGAACGACAATTCTAAGATCTCCTCCCACCGCTCGTGGGGATCATTAGGATCCGGCCTTTTTGGGCTTCCCTCGCTCAGATCCCAAGGCTCGGGGATATGTCTGAGCGCGAAGGCCATTTTTTCCGGCCAATTTGGGTCCTCTCTCGCAATTTGATTTGCCATTTTAGAACCATACCACCTCTGAATTCTCACCAGTCTTGCGGTAGTCAATTTTTCACCAAATCTTTTGGCGGCCATTTGCCAGCCTTCATCCAACTCGTCCACAAGATCACTGTGGAACTTAGTCCACACAGCACGGCATGGCGGTTGCCGGCTATAAGGAGTACCAGTGTTCGGAATAAATTCCAGCACCCTGGCGCCCTCTCCCGGTCCCCACTCCGGTAATGCGGGTCTCCGGGGGCTCCACTCACGACCTTTTGGCCTTTTTGGACTAGGTTCACATACAGCGCGAGCGCTTTCTCTGAGCGACTCGTCACTGCTCTGCTCCGGTTCACTAGGTGTCCTTATGTGCACCTGTGACCTGACCCTTGGCTCATGGGTCTCGACCTTCCGGCCTCCAATCTCCGCCATTTGCCCAACGGGCTGGACCTTCCGGCCTTTATGCAAGTCTGTCCGAACTTTCGGCACTGTCTCACCTGGCAACGGGCTCTTCCTCTTTGGCCGCTATTTGCCGACAACCTTCCGTTCGCCCTCTGCTTCTGGAATCCTCGGCAGCGGCTCAGATGGACCAGTACCCATTTCGGGCTGTTTCTTCTGTTGAGCGACCTTCTCTTCTGCCTCCTGAGCTCTCAGTTTCTGCTTCAGCAGGCGATCGCTCAACTGAGCCACATATTGTTCAGCGGAGGTCTTGGCCTCTTTGGCTTGGCGGCTCAGCTTTTTCGCCTTCCTCATGGCGATCTCGTTTCTGCGGGCTTTTTTCTTTGCCTTGTCCGCTTCGATTTTGAGGGTGAGGATCTTCTCAGTGGTCTCTTCGTCCCGCTTCGCCCTCGCTTGTTGAGCCGCCGTGGCTGCCATTTTCTCCAGAAGCTCCATGATACCCAGCGCCTGCAGCAGGGCGGCCACCGTGCCCGGTTCTGGTGCCTCCTCTTCTGGGGCTTCTTCCGCCTCGGCCATCGGCTGGTCGTCTCCTTCTGGCTCATCTTGTTGCGATGATGGGCCGGTTATGTCCTTCCGGACTTCTTCCTGTCCCTGCCCATTCCAGGCTGTAACGTCCTCACCGACCGAACTGGTCGGCGTCCCCTTCCGGGGTGTTTCTTCCTCGCCCGACGATTCGGGCGTGCCCTTCCGGGCTTCGGGATCCGTCTCCTCAGCCTC
The DNA here is from genome assembly GCA_905146915.1 of Ostreobium quekettii. Classification (NCBI taxonomy): domain Eukaryota; kingdom Viridiplantae; phylum Chlorophyta; class Ulvophyceae; order Bryopsidales; family Ostreobiaceae; genus Ostreobium; species Ostreobium quekettii. The sequence goes on from CAJHUC010001836.1 coordinate 12,543, forward strand.
CATAGAGGAGGCCGGGGAAGGGGCCCGGTGTTCCTGGCTCGCTCGTCCACCCAGGCGGAAGCGTGGTAGCCACCCCCAGGTGGCTCCGAAACCAAATGATACGTAAAGTCTGTGGGTGTGGGGTTCCTGCCCTCTTTGAGCCGCGGACCTGCCTCGCCGGGCACCTAGGTCCTTACAGGGACCTAGGCGGGACCACCCCTCCTACTCCCGTATCCTAATACCTAGAATGGTTACCATGGGTTAATGATAGTTATCTTGGGCAGGGCGTCCCCCACACCAAGGACCATGAGTAGGGCGTCCCCCACGTCAGGCCGGTGCGCGTAACACTCAATCTGTATTTTAAAGCCTATTGCAGTATTTGATGACTATTACGGTCCAAGCCGTGAGGCCTAGTGGGAGCAGCCACATATAGCAAAAAAGATATAAATACCAATGGGAGAACTCCAATACAAGGGTGCTGATGAGGCGTTGTGGCGAACGCCGAGACCGGTCCACCTTGCCACCTTGCCATGAGTTCGAACCCTGCCTAAGGCAGATTGTTCCACCAGGGGTTTTTCTACAAAAAGCCTAAAGTACTGGTGTCCCGACCCACCAAGGACGAAAGTGTAACAATGACAATATTTTGTGACACAAGAAAACAAAATTAGCATTGTTTCCTTGCAACATCTAACTATCCCATAAGTGTTATTGCAATGGACAATCACCTCTTGCAGCTTAAACAACCACTCCAGGAAAGATGTGGTAGTGAGCACCACAAAATCTAGCACAATTGTGATTGGGCGGGTGGTGGAGGTGGAGCAACAATCAAATGATTGTTGCATTCATGGTATTTTGCATTGTTTGTATCCATGGTATTTTCAATCATTTGATTGTTGTACATATGGCATTTTCAGAATGGATTGTTGCCATGGGAAGATCGCTGATAACTGGTTGTGCCGGGCACATACCACGAAGGGAGCTCTTAATACCACTTGCATGGTAACTCAAAAATTTGCGTAGCCTTGGCAGATGTCCCTGCCATTTTGGAAGAGTTTCACAGTTCCCCTTTCGGAGGACACTGGGGCCATGACATTACTTTTGCTTACATTTGATGGGGCATGTACTAGCCCATTATATGCCAGGATGTCGAAGACCATGTCCGGAAGTGTGACACCTGCCAACGGTGGTGACCGAGACCACACCTTTCCGGTTCATCACCAAGCCGTTTGAGCTTATTCTGATCGACTAGCTAGTTGAATTGTTAGTCACATCAAGCAATACCACATGCATCATGACATGCATAGATGCCTTGATGAAATGGATGGAGAACTGCTCCACTCCAAGAGTGAATATATTGGAGTAGACCAAATTTTGTGTGGAACAAGTCGTTATGAAATTTGGAGCTCCGTTGGCAGTTGCTACGGACAATAGATCTCATTTTATGAGGGAGTTTTATAAATTGTTGAAAAAGCTTCATAACCCACCGCTGGGGTTCTCCATACCAACCCCAGTCCACTGGACAAGCCAAGAAGACTAATAGCCTAACAATAGCCTGTATTCACAAATGGCTACCAGAAGGGGACTAGGCAATCAATTCTTGACAAAGCCAGCGGCTGAAGATGAGTCCGATGGAGGCATTATTTAGCATAACGCCCAGGTCCTGGCCACCAATTGTGAATAGTGCGGCCTTGGCAATGGCTTCTATTGAGGACCATTTCCATGCCCTCAAGGACATCACCAATCTAGGAGAACATTTGCATATTCTAGGTTTTGTTCGTGACAAAGTTGCACAAGTCACAGAGATGGTAAATGAATGCATGAAGAAATTGTTTGGAAGTGTTGTTGACTTCTCTCGATTTCGAGTTGGTTCACTGGTCTTGGTGAAAATCAGGTGAAGAAGAAGAAAGGAGGGAAGTTAGTGCGACCATGGATTGGTCCCGGGAAGGTCACCTCACTAGGCGAGCTTAGAGTAGTGCATCTTCGCATGCCCAGTGGTATGATAATTTGCCAAAGTGTTCACGATCTGAAGTCTTATTACAAAGATGCCTAGACAATGACCGAATCATAAGGACATGGAGATTGGTCATGGAGGACCACTGAAGCGGTAATTTGAGGCCTGTGCCATCTGAAGAGGAAGATCTTGTGACGACCAAGCGATGTCTCCGAAGAACAGCTTATGGAATAGATGTTAGGGGAATTGCCCAGGGGTGCGGGACATAGTTACGGCAACACGGTGCGAATCTGAGTGGGTGGCAAGTTGATTGATGCTAGCAGATTGATTGGGACGTTCGGGATTGGGAATTCTCTGATGAACGGGCGGTTTGAGAACAGTTTGGACAATGACTGTGTACGATGTACTTGTAATGATGTATATATGCGAGGGAGCCAGGGCAATCTGCGCCTTTTCGATGCGCTCTGACACTCATAACACCGACTCGCTGTCTGAATGCCCGCATCTGCGTGACGGTGCCCTTCGAAGTGGACCTTCAATTACCGAAACACAGCACCACCCCCACCACCGCTTCGCGACGTGACGCGGCTCCCATCGTCCTCGCCATCCGGGCTGACGTCCGACACTCAAGTGCAACTGGGAACTGGGCCTTTGGGCCCGCCCGGTCAGTCAACGCCCCTGGGCAGTAATCCGCCCCTTGCGTCCCACCCTGACATATATTTTCCTCCTGGTCGAGCACGCGCACAGGAATGAACCATCCGGTGGCAGGGAAGGCCGTGGCGGCGGCCGTGTCCCCCGGCCCCGCCCCCGCCCCACCGCCATGCACCCCTTCTGGCTCACCTTCCGCGACGGCGCCCTGGAGGGCCGCTACCTGCGCGACGTCTTCTACGGCCCCAACAGGGACCGCGCGCTCGCCCTGGCGGCCCTGCCCCTGCTCGCCGCCTCCCTGTGGCACGAGTACAGCCTGCTGGGCAGCTCGGAAACCTTCTTGGCGCTGGCCGCGCTGGGCGCCTGCACGGTGGCGATGCTGCACGCGGGTGCGCGACTGGCGTTGCTGAGGGGCTGCGACGGATACGCCAACGGGAGGATCGTCTGGTCGGTGGGCTGCAGGTGGGCGGGCGCCGGAGACCGCCGCTGATTGCGACACTGCCTGTTTTTCCTTGGCGATGATTGGGCCCTGGGGTTGAGTGTGGGGACCTGAGCCGGTGGAGGGCTACAGAAACGTCGTGCGAGGATCCGGATCTGGTCTCGCGCTTTGGCCGCTGATCAACTGGAAGACTTCGGCGCGGTCGACGCCACCGAGCCCGAAATTTGAGCGCCGCGCTGGCGGGTTTTTGGCGGTGGCTCGCGGAAGCGATCCGGCACTCTTGGCCGGCGAGACGCGCGGCCCTCATCCTCAGAGTACAACTCGAGCGTGCGGGGCGCTGTGCGCGCCAGGGGGCCCGATCTTCACGTTACGCGGCGCAAACGGGCGCGTGACGCGCGGGCGAGCCTGACCTCGGGGCTGCCGACGGCACCGGGCTGCGCGGCGGCAAGCGTGGCGGCTCCGTCGGGGAACGGCGAGCTCGAGCGACCGGGGCGAGGCTCTCGGGGGCCACCCGTCGATGGGAAGCTGGCGGACTGATCAGCCCAGCCGCGGGCGCTGCGCTCGAATAAAGCGCCGGCCAGCCCGACAAATGATCCGATTGGCCATCGGGCAGCGCTGCGCGGCGCACGGTCCATGCATTGAAGATAATGCGGATGACGGAGCCCGTCAATCGGTTGGACTTGGGGGGTACATGGCGCAGTCAGGGCGCGTTTTCCGCGCAAATCGGGCAGGGCTCTCTGGATGACGTGGCAACGGAGGAGCCAGAGTCACGGCCAGCGCCCGTTTGTCCGCTGCGGTTTTGTGGTCGCAATCGATGTGGCCAGGGGCCAATCTTATCTGTATGCTGCGAATGGCATGAAATTAGTCGCTCTCTCTTCTTCGTGCGGACCCCATTTTGTTTCGAACATCCTAAACCCTAAACCACTGACCCACTGACCCCCTGAACGGCGTTGGCCTGGTCAGCGGAAGAAGATGGGATTCGCACCGAAAGACAGGAGAACTAATGTATTCTCGTCGCAAATCGCCGCTGACGACATCAGCAGATGTTGCGAGGAGAGAGCGTCGATCCCTGCGCCAGAATTGTCAGACAACTCGCGCTGCTGATGAAAGGGCAGCGATTAGTTACACGCTGATACACGTGGGCCTTGACACAGAAGAACGTGGGATTATCTGCCTTTAGAACTGTCTAAGAAATGCTGACAGTGTGTAGAACGTTGTCTGCCCTGGTTTGCAGAATGAGTTCTCTAACACTGTAGTCAGCATGAACAAATGGATGCTACCACAATGGCAACATGAAAAGACACACTTGTCATGTCAAGTGTCTCTGCTAAGCTCAGGTGCTTGGTCTGTGTTAGTTTACCAGCGGTCTATGAGGGCATCGCAGCGCTTGCCAAGAAACAGTCACGCACTTGCACACCATTGGAGCAGACAAAGGACAACAGCAGTGGATGGTTTTGTTCAGGATCCAGGAGGGATCTTGACTCATCGTTTTTTGCTGTGGGGATTCACTGTGTACCTGCATGTATTACAGCGTCCTTCAGGGAGCTGTTGCTGAGGTGCCAGACTGAGCAGCTCGTTGTCTTCTGTGCCCCTGATCAATGGTACTGCTGCTACTTTCGCTGGTTGAAACCATAAAATAGGCTGCTGCATGTTCTATGGCTGCCTACATATGCTATACAAATGTAGTGCATTGCTACCTGCTGCCCTGCTGTTACTTTATTTTCAGCTGTTGTTAAGCTGCACTCGCCCTAAGCTGCCTTGCAGCTAGTACACAAGACACATTAATCCAGTCTCTTGCAGTTTGGAAGTAAAAACGCCAGCTGTGGCGCTGGTGAATGAGGAACCAACAATACCTTCACTATCACACGTTTGGTCCCGTTTCAGTGCAAGCTATGTTTGTGATTAACATGTGGCGGTCAACAGCTTGGCATATTTGACACATCCTTCCCAACAGCACAGTGGCACACACTCCAGCACACTGGCCATTAGTCTCCCATTCAATGCTGCTGTTTGCTGTGGCTATGTTCTGTTAAGCAAAAAAGTCACCGCTAGGCTGGTAGAGTGCACTTCAGTGACTGCTGTCAGGAAACAGTGAATTCTGTTGAGGACTATCTGGAAGTAGCATACACATATCCTGCGACCATGTAAATGCTTTCCACACACAGCACCGTATGGCCACAAGTGCCATCGGATGCCATGCTGTGCGCTGCTTGTCCTTGACTTCTCTTTGCACTTCGCTTGGCCCAATATCAAAACAATCAATCTACACCTGCGTTTTGAAAATGCTCATATAACACCTATCACAATTCCATGCAAACACCAGCATGGCCTGCAGTGCCACAACCAACTGTGCGTTGACCCCCTATCCAAATTTTTTCCCAATGCGAAGGAGAAGAAACCACTAAGGTTTCCTTGTGGGATTGCTGTCCATTTTAACGCTGCATTGGGGACGGCAGTACAAGTGGTTGTACTTTACTTGTTTATCTCTTGTTCTCTGAAAGGCTATTTTGTTTTTGCGTACTTGACTGACACCATTCTTGTGCTTAGAACTCTATCAATTCATTCGAAAAGAGAATTTAGTTCCTAAGGTGGATTCTCGTTTCGATCAAATGGATCGATATTGATCAATTCATTGAATGCAGAGTGCTCAAAGGATAAATGCATCAAAAACGCTGCAGTCTTATAGCCAAAACTTCAGTACGTTCAGTAGCTTGGTCTCCGACTTTAGGTCACGCCGACCGGTGAAAACACCTCGATCTCATCCCCAGGGCAGCGCCACCGATCGGGTGCCCGCACGGACCCCGCTGACGCCTGTCCCGCTGCCTCAGGCTGGTGCGATCGCTGGGGCTTGCCTTGGCACTGCACGTCTGGACCTCCCGCGGCGCGCCGGGCCCCTCGCCCCCCCTCCGCGACCTCTGCTTCCGCAGCTCCCTGGCCTCCCTGGCCGCCCACCACATGGCCTTCCCCCTGCCCTTCCACCACGGCGTCATAGTCACCGGCGTCACCATCCTCTCTTTCGTGCCCCCGTCCGCCGCCACCTTCTGCGACGCCGCCCGCCGCAAAGAGGGCGCCGAGTTCAGGTCCGCGATCAGCTCCGTGGACAGGCTCCTGACGGGCGTCTCCGACGTGCTGCTGGCGCCGCTGCGTGGGGCGCTTAAGGCCCGGCCCGCGTCCTCAGCGGACGCGCTGGCCGGCTGCGAGCCTGTAGTGACCTTCCTGTACGTGGGCCTGGGCTTCCTGGTGCCCACCTACGGGCTGTGGCTGTGGGAGAGGGCCTCGAGGGCGGACTTCGCGACCACGCTGCCGCGGGAAGAGAACAAGCGCGTGAGGATCGACGCCGCGCCAGCGGCGGGACCGCTGGCGCACGCCGGGATCATGGTGCTGGCGTCAAGCTGCATCTGGCGCGCCCTGATCGAGGAATCGTGGACCGCGGGACTGGTGCCCGGCGGGTGGGGGGCGGCAGAGGCCTGAACGTCGCGGAAGGCCTTCGTTTGGAATTGCCGTCGGGGGGCAAAGCGCCACCTTTCGGGCAATGACGGCGTTCGTTCATCCAAGGATGAGAGAGTGAAAGAGTGGAAGTCGCTGAAATGCTATGTTTGGAATTTTGCGGTCGAGAGGCAAAAAGATGGCCTTGCACCTTGTGGGTGATGACGGGCGTGTATTCATCCAAGAAAGATGGGCGAAAGTGAGTGGGGGTGAAAGTCGAAGTCGGACGGCGAAGCGGGGATGGCGGGTGACAACTCGGCGCTGGGGGTGGCCAGGTGCGGCCATGGGTGGTCGTTGATGGGGATATGGCGCACACATACACGTATAAGATATATGGGATTATGGGCAATGGGGTTGCGAACGGCACCGTGCCTTGGCGCCCCGCGGCGAGCTTTCCTCGACGCACCCTGGCTGTTGCCCTGGTGCCCGAATGTTTTGACGCTTGTCGATGGGGACTGTGCAAGGATTGGCACACGCGATCTTTGTGGTTGGTGACGAAGGTGCTGGTGTCGGTGGGGGCTTCGGTGCGAGGTTTTTATTTAGCAAAAGGGATGCTTCAAGGGCTGCCGCGGCGGTGTTAGTGCTCGAGCAACAAGCGTACTCGACAGATAGGGCGGTCAGGGAATAGGGGCGAGTGAGCGAGTGGAGGGCGAGCAGGGGAGCAGCCTGCTGTGTTGGAAGGATTAGCAAAGGCGAACCGTGAGCACAATTCATCTGGAAGATCCCGGCGTGGCCCCCGCACATAGAAAATGCGCTGCCAAATCGGAAAATGAGCGGATTTTGCAGAGATTTTGTGGGGCAACTAGGAGTAGCCCTTGAGCCCTCCCAAACAGGTATCGTGGAGTGAGCGGCTGCTCCAGTTTCGTTGAATCGTTTCAGGAAGTTTGGGCAAGCGGTCCTTGGACCGTTTTACCCCGTGTCACTGCCACACGACCAACTGGCTTTGCGCACTACAAATGACTAGTTCCTTTGGCGGCAGGGTCATGCCTGTCTGACCAGCAGCAATAACGAGTTTCCAGAAAATGACTGTTGTGTGGTGCTGGCACGATTTGGGAACGTGTTGAGCCAAGTTGAAATTCAGACTGGCGTCTGAGTTGCGCTAATTAGTTCTTGGCAAGGCGGTGATAGGATGGCTGGCCGCGTTTGTGTGCGAAAGGCCAATCGGTGCTGCACCCCAAGGGAGCCGCGCCTGTGCAAGGCGTGTTCGCGCATCGGGCATGGAAAGAATAAGAATCGGGAAAATGGTATTGATGGCGAACGGATAAATGAATGGAAATCTAGAAAACGTTTGTATGTGTTGGCCCCAGTGGTTTCAAAATGCGAAATCAAGGGCTGGCTTCTTTGTAACACATCTCTAGATGGTGAATTGCGTTTCACCCTTCGGACATTTCCTGCAGAAGGGCTGGGTCAAGGAGATCTGTTGGCCACCCATTTCTTCTTTCCTTCCATTTCCATTCGATTCTGTTGGCGTGCATTTCTTCTGGGCTGGTATTGCAACACGCTGAGTTCCTGACTCTGTCTTAGTTCTCCATTGACGACGCTTGTTTAAACACGGCTGATCACTGTTTTCTCACCAATTGAGCGATGCTGGATATGATGCCTTGCGCGGATTCCCTGGGGAACGGTAATATGAGATAGCAAACCGGGCACATGGATCAGCCTCTTACAGCACACCATCTTTGGCTTTCAGGGACCATACATGGGGCTGGTGCCCCTCATCGCCAGCTTGGTGAAAGGGATTGCCTTCTCAAGCAGTGGCAAATCAGTAATCAGGGAATTGGATATGGAGTAAGCTCCAAATGGCCCCTCTTTTCAACGGGCATTTACCCTACTCAACAAAGATATGTCAATTAGAAATAACTAAATTAGATATCCGTTGAGCTCCACTGGTCATGATGGCCAGTATAATTTCTTGATGTGCATCTCAATGGAAGATGAAACACTGTGGATTCACATCACCACAACAACGATTGCATGTACAGCAGGAGTAGGTCGATGTAAGGGCTCTGCTTGCTAATGCATGGGGCCCCTCTGGTAGTACACAACAGCCGTAGATGGTCACATATCCATGGTCGCAACATCCACCCCCCGTTGATGGCGCAACGGCCAACCCACATGTCGATGGTCGCCACGTATAACCCTGTCCCGTACTCATGGGCAGCTGGTCCACGTCGACAGCCTCAGCTCCACTTGGTTTGAGAGTGCGCTAAATGATCAAGATGTTCCCAAGTGCGGAGACTGGATCCTCGCGCAACGCAACTTGTCACAACGGCGATCAGCACTCAAAATAGCAATGGCGGCGGAAGGACGTCTCAAACGGGCAGAAAATGACTTACCGCCATCCAATGCATCCAATTGTACAAAGGCTTGGAACTGCCGTCCAGATCTCCACAATCAATCGCAGCAGCTCCTCAAGGCTCGATGAAGTCAAAAATTTCCATCAGGTCCAGGGGCCAATTCAGCCCTGTCCACAATGCTGCAGTGCATGACGCAACAGGGCTTCTTTCCGCCTTGCCACGGCTGTGCATCGACGATGATTGGCCAATTTTGGCCGGCAGCGAGACCGGACTCAAGGTGTTGGTGGTGAACGGCAAGACAAAAGCCTCAAGAACGGCCCAGATTGGCCGCAACGTTCGAGAAGGACCAGAGCTATCGCGCTCAGGCCATGGCGCACGTGGTGCGCACAGCCAGGGCAAAGAGAAACCACACGCAGTTTGTCGAAAGGCCTCCATATGTGAGTGCCTTATGGGCTGGTGAGTCATGCCTTGTTGCTTGTAGTTCGTAATAAGCGCCCAATCCAGAGCCCAAATGTCAGGGCTCCACCAGAAAAGAGGCACCCCACTGAGACACCCCAGAAGAAAATGCACATAATCTGCTTCCAATGAACGAGCACCTCAGTGGGCTGGATAACAAGTCGCCAGATCACAGCACCATTCTAACAACCCTGACGACATCTCTCGGATTCAGTTTCCCATAAAGCGCTGACGCGGTTCCTATGGGATCACAGTTCAACCCCTATGTTCTCAAGGGGCCCAATCCCACGAGGCACCCACCTTTTCAAGTCAGCACTCACACTGGCCAAGGGTGACCGTTGGACTTTCAGCAGGAAAGGGGCCAGAGAATCAGAGAGCAACAATGCCAAATTGATCGCAGCGAGGGGACCAACAATCTGCCAGGAGTTCCAAAGAACCCATAGAATCGCTCTCTCTAGCTCCACCTCTGCAGATGAAGACTCTCCTGGCTCATTTGCTTCTTCCCTCCTCAGCGCCAGCAGGTCTGTACCACGCAACTTCCAGGCTGATGTAGCTGCCGATGAGCCTCCTTGGCAGCTTCTTCACAGCCCTCTTTTGCGCGCCACAGATTGTTGCACAGGTATTCACCTCAGCACCAACTTCCTCCTCGGTCTCTCCTTCGGAACATTTCTTTCTCAGCGCTCCTGGAATCTGCCTCTCCCTGCATTCTTCGCTTTCTTTACTTGCAGAAAAATCACTCTCCTCGTCAGCCACAACCTCGAGAAAAACGCTCCAGCTGTCTCTGATCGTGTCTACGTCTTCTTGATCTAACGGTTGACCAGTTCGGTCTCCAAAGAGGTCCTCATGTCTTCCCTTCATAGGTGCTCCAGTTAGGTAGCAGTCAGTTGCTTTTCAGTTGGCGCTTCGTCACTAGTCCTCCCTTGGGGCCGCTCAGAACGTCACTTCGTATCCAGCCGTCCGATCCCTCGTTTTGCAATTGTCATCCAGCGCCGTCGACGTCACGGCTCCCTTCGCCGCCCTCCGAAGCTGCTGAAAATTAGCACAGCTGGTCACCATCATCTCAGAAGGCTCCTCAACGTTTGGCAACGTTTGGGCACCAGTCATGGAATAGAAAGCTTCTTCCAAGCCTCTTTGCAATCAAGGCGCAGGTAGTAAAGACGTCGCAGGGCAGCTGCCGCTGTTTCGCCTTGTTTCTTGGCACGGCATTGATTCTGAATCGCAGCGATCGTACTCACTGAAGATCCACGGACCAGAAAGAGCTCCTGGGTCCCGAAAGGACCGCCGTGGGTCAGTAGACGGCGTCGAACACGCAACTCGAACACGGTGCAGCTGTCCGCAGCTGCTAGATGGCAGGGCTGCGACGCCTCTCATGTTATCAACGCCCGCGGCGGCCACAACGCTTTTGAGAACCAACACGAACAGTTCCCGACAGCTTCGCGCAGGTTGACCAGTCCTCGGTTCAGCACACGTTCACATCTAGAGGCGTTCCTCATAGTGCAAAAGTGGCCCGAAGCTTTTACACCGTCCGTCCCTCTCACTCTCACCGCATCGCCCTTCGGCCCCAAACCCAAACAACAAAATGCCGCGCTCTACAAGTAGCCCAGTGCATTTACTCGTATTTCCAAGGTATAAAGTAGCATTGCTGGCTCATTTCAGATCAATTCAACACTCAAAATATAGGCAAAGGCAGTAAATCTGCCTGACTGATTTCATATCCATTGATATCAGTTCTCAACAGGCTCAAAACATTCATGTCTGGTCCAACGAAGCTAGACTCAAAACCCATCAAATCTTATTAGAAATATACTAGAATATCATCTCAAGAATATGCCATACGATACTTCAACGTTCACATAAACCACAGAATCCGTAGCTCAACTTGACCCCTACTATGAACTGATCCAATTCAGCTGAATTCCAACGTCGTTGAATCTGCTTGATATGCCCCCTCACAATTCTCAGGTAATGCTACCAGAAGCGGTCAGAATCTGTCGAAGTACCGCCAAATTCATGATTGAGCGGTCTCCTTAATTAATTCCATCAATGAAGCAAATTGCCGTATGTTCCGTCATTAATTTTGACGGCATTGCAGCATCCGTCTTGTATTCATCACAGAGCCGCTCAAACATTCCACTTTTTGACACTGGTGGATCAACAAATTGCATGCATTTGCTCGGCATATACAAGTATATTTTGATATCAGTGAATATACATGATTTCACATCAAATTCGCTCTTTCGCAATGAAATCATTACAGCTGCAACATTCAGTGGGTGTTCAAATTTGTGACACGAATCTGCAAAGCCAATTCACGGCACCACGACCCTTAGTTATCTGCTGGTTTTTTATCTACTTCTCACTCCAGAATATGTGCGTTTTTCCTAAAACACCTACTGATTATCCATGCTACGAACCACCATATTCCCAGGCCATCAAATTCCAGTTTTGGTCTAACCTTTTCACAGCTGTGAATTTCAGCTTTTTTGCAACGTCTCCCTTGGAGTCCACCGTTATCAGCATCGAATTCAACTTCTGAACATCCCCGCTTTCCGCCAAATGACTAGTGATTACTCTCATTACAAATTGTGGCATGTTCAGTTACTGCATTCCTAATTTTGGTTGCTAAATTATCACAACTATAATTATCATAATTTCGCAGCTGAATTCCATGCCCCACCTTCCAAACTTCTGGCTGCTTTCTTCAGCCACTAGATGTCAATCTTGATGAGTTCCTAACCTTTTGATACCATAATTCCAGCTACGACTTCATCTTCCTCCAGCATTTTAGCAATTTTTGGCGAGCACTCCCACTGCCCAAGAGTAGCTTCTAGCTGCTCATATATCCCAATCCAGTTGTCCAATTGCTCAAGGGTTTCTCAATATAAATATCCATCTTGCATAGCAGCTTCTTATTGCCCTGTTGCCAGAACTCCTTCTGTAGAGGATCTTCTTGCTGTTCCAGCAATTCCATAAATTTTTGTTGCTCCGGTTACCATTGCATTTGGAGCTCCCAATACTCCGAGTCCCATGCCATATCCAGATGTCCACACATGACAAACTCACATTTATTCCATGCAGTTTCTTCTCAACTTCTAGGATTTTCTTTCTTCAATGATTTTTTGATATATTTGTTATAGCGTATATCGATTTCCCCTTTGAAAATACGAATTCATATAAAGTGCATTTCCATCCATTGAGCACCAAAGATAATTTTCGTTACTGTAGTAATTGTCATCCCTTGGTTGGTCTCTCATCATACTCAGCACCCCAATGTGGCCTCTTTATGAGCGCCCTTGGTTGCTACCTTTGCGTCCACCAAGAAGTCAAGTTGTTGCAATAGTTTTGCTTTCTTTTGTTTGACATCTGGTATCTCTCTTCCCGCCATCTTTCTTTCTCCATACCGTATTTCTTGCACACTGCTAGACTATGCTTGTGCAATATTTAGAGGTGGGCCGCATGAGGTGATGCAAGGAATGGGACAAGGATTAGGCCCGGTCTTTGCCCGGTCTTAGTTCGGGTCTGGTTTCAGTCCAAGTCCAGTCTTGGTCCCGGTCCAGTTGGTCCAACCTGGTCTTTATCGAATCCTAGATTCTTCCCCCTAACTGCCTTTGGACCGGGATAGCACTTGGCGTGGACTTGGGTTGGGCTGGGTGCACACCGGTGTTAGGGCCTGGTGTGGACCGGGTTTAGGGCTGGACGGAGATGGATTCTGTTTCAAACCGGTCCAACCCAATCCAAACTAGTCCAATCCCGTCCAATCTAATCCCTGCCTAGGCTTCACGACTTGGACAAGGTGCCTTTGCTATAGATATGGTAGATAGCCTGGTTTTGTAGGTGGTTAAATGCAATTGTTTTATAGCCATGGTTAACTGCCAACAACACCAATGTCACGGTTCTATCAGTGGCCACCGGTTTCTGGAGGCGTTGAGGCTGTCATGTTCTATGATATATGCATAAGAAGTTCCAGTGTTAGGTGTCATATCAGGCACTAGGCGCACGCCTGATACACACGTTTGCCTAGTGGCTAGTACCCAGCTCGTCAAAGTCATCACCCTGCATGGCCGCATCCGGTCGTTGCAACAAGGTATCAACAACTCCACTGCAACTTCCCTTCTGATACCATATCACAAAGTCATAGTCTTGTAGAAACTCACTCATGCTATACCTTGAGATACCTAGAATTGCATTAGGCTGTCTCAACTTGGTAACCTAAAACGTTGGTTGAATTTATTGATTCATAGTTGATAAGAGCGTATTGCGTGCTCTAGCTTAAGTCATGTAGACCCATCCACCATGTGCAATGTCTGCGTCTTGCTGGTCTCCCTCCAACAGACAACATTCTTCTCACAAAAGTTATGGTTGATGAAGTTCCCCACAACACCACTATCAATCAATATGTGTAGCTTCACTCTGCCCAGTACCCATTTGAAATAGAGCAAGTTTCTGGGTGGTTGTTGTGCTCGATTTATATTGGTCATCATTATCGTGTGGTGGCCGCTGTCCATATTACTGAACTTTGGTGTCTTTATTGTGCTTCTCTCATTATTCTTGCCCAATCCCACTGCTGATAGTCCGACATGATTTGGTTGAGCTCCGGCCAGCTTTGTGGCTTCTTGTATAGCCTTATTTTGTAAATTGCATTCCACCAGTGAGCTTGTCTCCCACGCCAATTGTCCACCTCGTCCTCCATGGCTTCGCCTTCCTGCCGTGACTCGGAAGACTCCCATTCACCTAGATTATTCATGGTAGTTGTTTGTAGGTGGTCTAGCAAAACTCCTGTTGAGTTTGGTATCCGACTTTGGTACCACCTAGCCAGCCCATTCTGTTGTTGATTTCTCGAGTTGTAACCAACTTTTGATGTTTTTTCTACATCCCGTCTCTTATTCTTGTAGTTTATGTCTTCCAACATTTTTGTATCTTCAATTTCAACATGCCCTTAGGGCAATTCACTTAGGTGACGTCTTCTTGATGTCTAGTCGCTATTTCTTTCATGCCCTCAGGGCAGGCCACGTAATTGACGATTTCTTGATGTCCAACTTTCAATGCCCTCGGGGTGGCCTCACAGCTAACGCTCTCTGGCGCTCAACACTTCTCCAATCTTGCCCTCGGGGCTCAGCTCCATGGTTGATATCCTTGGGACATCCCGCCGTGCTGCCCTCGGGGTGCAATTTTGTAGCTTCCATCTCCTTGACATCCAGCTGCCTCCAATAGTGGGTTAGTCCACTCGAAGCACCATTTCACTGCTGGTAGTTGTGCTGGCTCTAAAACCAGTTGTAGGGGGGGTCTCGACCCCCTTGGTGACCGACCAGGGCTCAGACCACTCATCCCATTCGACTCGGGAGTCAGTCATGAGTGTCCGAAAGTGGAAAGGGTGGGTAGGGACAAGGTTTTAGATGGTAACTCTGAATTACAATGATTGGGAGATGAGCAGCTATATTTATAGCTACCCGTATGTGGCAATACGGCAGCCCAATGGGCGCCACCAGAAACGTGTTCAAATTCAAATGTTCGTTTGTGTCCCATTCACGTGTTCATCTCCCATTCCAAGGGTGAATCACCCGGAGTCACCACACCCCATCACCTAGAGCCCTGCCTGACCCAACTGGTCCACAAGTCGTGCCACTTCCCGCCTCAAACCCTATGGCACATCTACTACTATATTTGTAAACACAACTATACCCAACATTTCCTCGCTTCACCTATATTGTACATTATCCTATTATACAAAGAGGGAGCTCCCTGCTCCTATTTATCCCAGTTCTACATGACTAGTTTAGTAGTAAGTGAGTTCCACTTTTCATTCATTTTGCCGCACAATGTATAGTGTGCTTTTCCCCACACGTTAAGTACTAAATGAGTCCTCACATTAGTGGTACATCGATAAAACCTATTCTATGCAGCTTACTTCCTATAGATGTCTTGAAAATCGTTCTGGCATTGGGAATTTTAATCTTTGAGATCCAAGATCAGCATAGGTGCATCAAGTGGCTAATATTTAATGTCTCATAAAACATCTTTGTGTGATGATTGATTCTCATCCATCGATTCATTATCATTGCCATTGCCATCACCATCACCAAGCAGGCCACCCAGCGGGCCACCCAATGGGCCACCCAGCGAGCTACCCCATGGGCCACCCAGGGGACCTCTAGAGGGTGACATTCTGGATGGTCTCCTTGGTGGTTTCTAACCAATTTTTCCTCCAACTCCACCACTTAGTGAGGTGTATAACCCCAAGTCGCTATACGGATCATCTGGATTCCTTAACCCCTATGATAGAGGTTGACGAGCTGACCGTATAGAAAATCCTGATTCAAATGGTCTAATTCCACTTGATTGTAATGATATTTTAGATCGACTAACCAATTGTCCATGAGCAAACTGAGCAGGTTATCTTATCAGTTGGTTCAATCTAGGAGGCAAATTTGGTATTAAAAAATAATTGAAATTCCCAAGTTCTCTGATATTGAAATGTTTTCTTGCACAGTACAACTTGGGACACTATGCACCAAGGTCCTTAAGTATGTGTTGGTGGGAATTTTTTATTTTGTATAGTCTCACTAATTCAAGGAGTCCTTGCTTTAGGTCATACCTTCAGTAGGTAATGGTAATATACCAAAAATCATAGCTTGATGTATGCCACAGCTCCCTGCTACACTTGGGCCCCTCAAAATGTATAACAATTTTATGCATGCTCTCTACCTGCTCCCTTGCATCCAACTTTCTAGCCGCGAGCTTCTTGACTATGCCCATGGGCGTCAACAACTGACCCAAATAATTTTAGTCAGTATTGCCAGCATGCCAATAAGGCTGGACATTGCCTCAGCTACCAGTTGGTCCAACGCTTGAATGGTGTGCTTGATTCCCATAACCTTGCCCTCCATGGAGGCTACTTGGTGAGCATGGCGAGTTTCCATTTGATGAAATTGTTCACAAAATTGTTTGCTTGCATTTTGTTGTGCCTAAACCACTATCCTGCGGTCACCAAGGGCCTGTGTGGCTTCACGCAGTCTAGGGCTAGCCTTGTTCAAAATGCTTGCCATGGCGAACTCCCAGTCATTCTTAGTTTTCCTCTTCAATTACAGTGTCCCTAGTCATTGGCTTACCTTGGCAACATCCTCATGCATATTGGCAACTCGCTTGCTATTTATTATGCTCATTAGTTTTGCTTCAACTTCAAGCCACTAGTTGGTCGTTGCAAAATGCGCATCAATCTCAGTTAAGTGCTTCCCATTTGCTCTATCCGGTGCTCCAATTCCATATTGATCTATTGTTCTGCCCATTGCAAATCACTCCACGTTGCAGCTTGCATTCTTTCTAATTCTTGTTGCTAAATTTCTGCCCATTGTTGCACACTTTCAAGGGCAGCGCTTGACACCAAAATAGTCCTTTCTTGCAAAGCCATTTGGCTGCGCAACCCTTCATACAAGGGGCGCACCTCACGGCCCTAATGCTGATGCGATGCTGCCATTTGCTTCATTGCTACATGCAACAATGCCTCCAATACCTCGCCCATTCTGCGGAGGGTATCAATTGTCTGATTTTTTGCTCGTTGGGCCCATATTGCAACCGTGAATAATATCACTTGGTGTGTAGCTACCACAACCATGGCTTCTATTTAATGCAAGAAAAAGCTCTCCGGCCGATGGGCTTCCTCGCTATCCTATGGGGCAGTTCCGCCAATGCCATTCCCATTGACTCTGATGATTTCCATGGGGTTACTTATGTGCGGTACCAATTGACTATGTGGCTCGTCCTCTGAGCTCCCGCGGCCCTTGCCTAGGTCTGCAGAAGCCATCCTACTCGTTGAAATATTGTTTTCTACCACTCAGATGCTCTTTGCTCTCAAACTAGTTGGTACAGGGCCGAAGCCCTGGCGGGCACATATAATAGATAAAATAGATAAAATAGGGAGATGGCATCCCCGGGTGATTATTACATTAATAAAAGATACAATAATACAACTAGTTGTCTATGCATAATACATTGCTTATTGTGCATTGTTCGTGCAACCATCTTCGAGGCGCTTTCCATCATTCCGATGAATGAAATCATCTAGCTCATATACTATGCATTGTTCAATATTCCTATATAAATAAGCCTACCATTGAGTGATATGACCTAATGACTAATTGTTATAATCCAGGCCATGAGGCCTAGTGGTAATAGCCAAGTATGGCAAGAAAGGTACAATACCCATGGGAGAACTCTAGTACAAGGGTGCTAATGAAGTGCTATAGCAGTCACTAAAACCCATTCACCTTGCCATGAATTCGGACCTTGCCTATGGCAAATGGTTTTGTCAGTGGTTTTTCTAAGGAAATCCTAAAGTACTTGTGTCCCTTCTCACTAAAGACAAAAGTGCAATACTAATGGCAAATCTTGCAAGTTGTTGTTACAACTGCCATGCTAAATTTAACAATATAGCATCTGTTACGCACACTGGCCTGATGTGGGGGACGCC
This sequence comes from Ostreobium quekettii, assembly GCA_905146915.1. NCBI lineage: Eukaryota > Viridiplantae > Chlorophyta > Ulvophyceae > Bryopsidales > Ostreobiaceae > Ostreobium > Ostreobium quekettii. The sequence goes on from CAJHUC010001836.1 coordinate 30,263, forward strand.
CTACTACTGACCCCTTGGTGTGGGTGATGCCCTGCTTAAGGTACGGTAACGATACTCTGACCAACTTATACGATAGTGTAGGATACGGGAGTAGGACAGTGTGGTCCTGCCTAGGTCCCCATAAGGACCTATGTGCCTGGCAAGGCGGGTCCTTGGCTCAAAGAGGGCAGGAGCCCCACACCAAGGATCCTCATATACCATTTGGTTTCGGAGCCACCTGAGGGTGGCCCACCGCGCCGAACACAGAGACTGGGCCAGAAGCATACCCAGATCTCCCCGGCCTCCTCCGTGATGGAGGCCGAGGAATCGGACTCTGCAGCCTGAAAGGGCGCATCTGCACCCCGAGAGGGGGTGCCAGCAACTAGGGCCAGTCAACGGGAGGATGCAACCCAAGAGGGCGAGATGGAATGTGAAACAGTCCATGAGGGTAGACCGGGGCTGTCGGCAAGCCAGGCAGCTAGAGGAAACGCAAGACCAGCCCATGGCGGAAGCCGAGGCCACAGGAACCAAAGAGACGGCAGAGCCAAAGATGATGGCTGCCCTATTACAAGCCCCAGGAGTCGTGGCTCTCCTAGAGAAGATGGCAGCATCCGCAGTGGCCAAGGCGCAGGAGGCACGCGACCGGGACACAGCAGCCCGGATCGCCCAGCTGGAGATCACCATGGCCTCTGCACAGAAAGAAGCCAGGCGGCATGAAGTAGCCCTGAAGAAGGCCAAGGAGAAAGGCCAAGAGGCCGATGTCACCCGTGCTTCTGCGGAAGAGCAAGTTGTCAGTCTGAGCGACCGGCTACGCAGGCAGAAGAAGCATGCACGAGAAGTCAAGGAGCAGATCATGAAGTAGTCCAAGTAACCCGAGAGGGTACCCAATCCGGTTGGGGTGAAGATGCTAACGATTCCAGAAGCTCAAGGAAAAGAGGGCTGGAAGACCGTTGGGCGTCCCAGCGGAAAGCAGAAGAGCCCCACAACAGGTGAGGCCTGGAGACGGCAGGCCAAAAGGTCCAGAGTTACAGGCCCTTCAGCCAATGCCGCAAGCCCATCGGCCAATGATCCAGGTCCATCGGCCAACATGCCAAAGCCATTGGCTATAATCCTCTCAAAGAAAGTGAAGTCGCAGGTGTGCATAAAAACACCAAGCAACAACGATCAGACCAATGGGGAGTCGCTCACTGAGAGCGCCCGTGCAGTTTGTGGGCCAAGTCCCAGTAGGCCGTGAGGCCCAGACTGGAGTCCTCGAAGACCGGCTTTGCCGGAATGGGGACCAAATGAAGAAGAACCGGTACTGGACTTTGAGCCAAATGCCAACAATCCATATAGCAGGCAGCAGAAGTGCCGGGCCGTGTGGGCAAAATTCCACAATGAACGGCTTAGTGACCTGGATGAAGGCTGGGAAATGGCCTCTGAAAGGTTTGGAATGAGACTGACCACCGCACAATTGGTAAAAACCCAACGGTGGTATGGCCCCGAAATGGCGGATCAGATCGCCCGGGAAGATCCCAAGTGGCCAGAAAAATGGCCTTTGCGTTGAGACACATTCCAGCGCCTTGGGATTTAAGCGAAGGCAGCCTTGAGAGGCCAAACCTGAGAGGTGGGAGGAGATATCAGAATCGTCCATCTCATCCTGCGCATCCCCGCTACCGGGAGACATGCCCAAGAGGGCGCAAGTGCATAGGATGGAGAAGGCGAGGAGGCATGCTTGCAATTGAGTTCGGTTTGATCGTGCTAGGCAACTTGATGAGAGGAAAGCTCGTACAGACCATCGACGTAGAGAGCAGAAGGCTCAGCATCGAGAAAGGGATAAACAATTAAATCCCAAAAAATATGAGCAGAAGCGAGCCTGAAAACGACAGCGGAAAGCTGATTTTTATCGTCGCTTCTTGTCTACAGGTGGTAGCCAAAAGGCACAGCGGGTCGAGCCAGTGGAGGTAACATATGAATTGGACCCAGCGGCTTAAGCCAAGGTCTTCAAGCTACTTGAGAAAGCGCCGATAAAGGAAGCCCCCTGTAAGGAGGAACTGACTCGGAGGAAGCCCCGATGGGCAGACAAGTCAAGTAGCGGGGACAGTGGGGTAAATCGGCCAGCCTGTTTTGGTGAACCGCAATAGCCTGAAAAGGCCACAAGTCCAAAGAAGATGGAACAGCCTAAGAAGGCACCCCAGCCTAAAAAAGCAATACAACCCAAGCTGGCAGTGAAGAAAGATTCAGGTAAAATCCCTGACGAAGTTGTTAGGAGACCTGAACTTGCATCTCGTGGTCGAATGCAGCCCAAATTTGGTGATTCTACTGGGCATGATGAGGTGTGTATATTGGCTCAGTAGGCACACCCACCAACCCAATTCCTCCAAAGCGGCAGGAGATATTCGCCACTGTGAAGAGACAGGAGGAGGCCCTGGAAAAGGCGAAAGCAGAGGCTGATAAGAAAACCCAATTGCTAGCCACCATGGGCAAAGAGGAGTATGCTGAATTTATGAAGATCAAGGAATTTTAGCATGCTCAGTAGTAGCAGTAGCAGCAGGCCCAAGCCCCCCTACAAGGGGAGAGCAGTGCCGGTCAGAATACCTAGGAGATCAAGTATACGATGGGTAAACCTGACCCTGCCTATCAGAGGCAGCGACAACAGTACCGGGTAAAGGAATCCCGGCGAGCAGTAGCAGGTCTAACTCTAAGAGTGCAAATGCCCGTGGTTCAGGATATCCATAGGTGTTGGGACACCCTTGGGGCCTTTCATGACACCTACGGTGGAGTATACTACAAAGAATATTATCATCCGGGAGGTGGAATGGCGCCCTACATGGCAGCTATCCCCCCAGATGTGCTCCAGAGAATACCTGTGTGCCTGCACCATAATTTTGAGGCGCAGCGGAAATCACTGGAGATCCACATCCCGGATCTCCAGGAGGCAGTCACTGAGTGGCACGCACTCCAGAGGACGGGCAGAAGAATACCACATGAGGGAGATCAACAAGGACAGGCTATCTCGAGAGTGCCAATTCCTCAGGCACCTCAGGCAGCTTCAGCCACTGCTCGGCCCTTCACGATGGGCCAAACAGGACCAGGGCAGAGCTGCAGCAGCCTCATACGACAAAACAGAAGATTGAGGTGCTGCAGGCCATGTCTCCTTTTGGTCCTAGATAGCAGAGGTATGCTGCTCAGATGCAACTTCCTACTTACTCTGGATAGCCGCAGCCACCCATGGCCCCACAGACATAGCAAGGATTGCAATACCATCTTTTCTTACCAGCTACCATGCAGCCACAACTGGCATCTCAGTACGGTGGACCATCAAGGGTACCATTGCCACCCGGAGGCCCATCGGAACCACAACCCAGACTGCTCTCTCCATTCCATCAATTGATAAAAGAAGATAAGGAGGAGGAGGAAGGGGAGCTGCTGTTCCAGGAACCGCAACCACGCTACGTGCAGGCTCAAGAGCCACCACATCAGGAGCGCTCTGCCTCCATCGCAGTTGGACTCCATATGGCAATAGACAGGCCACTGCCCTCGCTAGAGGACTACAACCCCTTTGGTTTTGGATACCTAGGGTTGGGTCAGGGGTACCTGACCACTGCTCAGGAGGTATCATTTGCTCCTGTGTACATGCAACCCGAGAGGGAAGTTCAGCTGAGCATGCCAAAGATGAATAGTCAAGGCATTAAACCCCCTAAGTAGAATAAAGATAAATAGGCTTTGACAAAATGGTTGCAAGAAATTATTATGTATTTCAAAACCACTGTTGCACCCCGAAGTCAATGGGGATGGATAGCACTGAACACTCTTAAAGAGTCAGTGAAACATAGTATGCTTGCGCAGTTGGGTCACTTGTGGGGTGTGACTATTGATGCAGAAATGCTCTCATAGCCCAACTTTCAACTATCATGGGAATAGTTTAAGTATGGGATGGAGATGCTTTATGATCACAAATGCTCAAACTTTGAAATTCGGTCTGAGGTAGCAGGCTTTACAAAGGCAGGGACTTCAGGTTCCAACACCATTAAATATATGCAGCTTTTGGAACAAATGCTTCTCAAGTGTGAGAAACATTTGGATGACTTTCTAAACTGCATGCAATATTCACAGGACTTCATCCTCATATCAAGCAAAAGTGCTTGTTGAATAAACGATGAGTAGTGGTCCACTTATGCCAACTTGAGGGTACATTTGTATAAAGTGGGAACCACATATGACTAGGAATACAAGTTATATGGTTCATGTCAGAACAGCAGCCGCACTAGCAAAAGCAATACAAGCAATAACCTTGGACTGAGCCGAATCATCCTGAAGCATCATGCTTTGAGGGCTAATAATATGGGGAAACCCATTCTCCATACAAAACCAAGGGCTTGTGGAGTACCGGTTCGCAAGGTTTCTAATGTGGATGTGCAGTGGAAAGCCCATGATGATCGTAAATACAAGCCCATCGAGGCCATCCGTGACCCCATGGAGGGCAAACCCATCACGAGTCCGTCCCAGCTCAAGGACACTACCATTGAGGTGTTGAAACGAGCTGGACAATGCTTTCGGTGTTTCAAACCGTTTTGTACTGGATATCTATCTGACGGTACTTGTGCGGAGCATGAAAAATTACCACCAATGAAGGTGAGACCCCCACCAATCAAGTGGAGAAAAGCACATCACATTACTGTGAATGCAATTTGTCAATAAATGCAGAAAAGTAATGTGAACAATCGAACTATGTGTGTTCAACCTGCGAACAATTGGCACATTGTTGCGCCTGTGGTACACGTACCCAAAGTGACTACAGTGAATGTACTGGCCAATAACTGTCTGAAAAACGAGACTTTGAGTCTGACTGACTCAATGGTCTGAGAGGGTAGAAACAAGCTGTCAGACAGGTCTGACCGCATGCTCTGTAGTGAGTACTTCCAGCACTTCCAATCACTGGTGGCTCATCAGTTTACATTGGATGCTTGTGCTAACCCCGCAAGGGATAACGCTCTCTGTGAGTGGTTTTGCTCAACTGCAAAGAGCTTTTTGACATAGCCCTTGCAGCATGAGTTTGTGTGCATCAATCCACCGTTCCAGAATGCCACACCATTCCTTGAACATTACTTTGTAGAACATGCAAAAGATCCCACCAAGACTAGTGCATGTATCTTATTGCCTGCATGGCGGTGTTTTACAAAACACCCATGCCTGCGGAAAATGCGCACATTGGTGCATTATCCCAAAGGCACACGGTTGTTCACGCAACCGTTAGTCGACCATACAGGTCGTACTGCCATGGCTGGTATTCCTTGGTCAGTCAATGTGTATTATGAGCCCCCAGTGGGAGTTGCGGGACACCGCATCCGTGGAGTGACATCTGATCACCCACGCCCTATTTTTACTGGCCGTGTTGGTCATAGGCCCGCGTCAATCCTTTTTGATACTAGCACTATGGGCACTACTCATATCACGCCAGCTTACTGCCGATGATTAGGTTTACAACCTAAGCAGCCCCCCAGTAGCCTCTATTCGGCATTTACGCCACTTACATGGATTGCAATAGCTTGCCACACCACTCATCAAGTGGTAGATCCCACTGAGTTTTCCACCCCCTCGAGTGTTTCTCAGAAACCTCCTGAATTGGAGGTCCTCCTTGCGGACGGCTCCTCACTCCCTTCTTTAGGTGTGGTGGATGTTCCTTTAATTATCCAGAGTAATAACAACACTATCTGTTGTGTTGTCATTGATCTTTTTGACGACTATGACATCATCCTCAGCGACAATTGGCTCTATGAGCATGCCGGTATTATTGATTATCATCGTGGGCACATTCGTTTGGTTTCTTGTGGTCGTGAGATTGTCCTCCACGGTACCTCAAATATAGCTACCTCTTTTGAACCCCCTTTGGGTGCTCCTTCGTCCCCCTCGACTGTCCATTGTTTGGATCACTTGTGTTCTTTTCAGCATGCCCATCGCGCCTACCAGCGGGGATCTCCTCTTCGCTTGGTTTTGGTTTGCCGGGTCGGCGATCTCCCTGAGGGGGACGCACTAGGCTCTTTGGCCGATGCACTAGGCCCTTTGGCCGATGCACACAAAGGTCGAGAGACCAACATCCGCCCTTTTCGATTCCAACAAGATCTTTGTATTACTGGAGGTATACAAAGACCTCTTTCCAGATGAACTACCTGCAGGCCTACCCCCGGATCGGGGCGTTGGCTTAACCATTCCCTTAGAGGAAGAGACCAAACCGGTGATATGACCAGCTTTCTGGTACAGTCCCAAGGAGATAGATGAGATAAGGGAATAGGTGGATTATCTTTTATGGAAAGGTCTTATTACGGAGAGCAGCAGCTCTTTTGGGGCCCCGGTACTCTTTGTACCTAAGCCTGATGGCAGCCTCCGGATGTGCATTGATTATAAAGCTTTGAATAAAGCCACTATCAAAAATAAGTGGCCCATACCGAGGATAGATACCTTGTTGGATCAGTTGCAAGGAGCTAAAGTCTTCTCAGCGATTTGAATTGCAGCAAGGGTACTATCAACTTTGGATAGACAAGGCCGATTGTGCCAAAATAGCGTTTGTGATGCCTTTGGGCTTATATGGGTTCAAGGTGCTTCCTTTTGGACTCACAAATGCCCCAGCAATCTTCTAGCAAACGATGCACCATATCTTTGGTGATTAAATTGGCAAACACGTTTTGGTGTATCTGGATGATATCTTGGTGCTTAGCCAATCGGCGGAAGAACATTTGCAACACATCAAATAGGTGTTGGAAGTGCTATGGCAGCAGAAGCTGTATTGCCGTTTGCACAAATGCCAGTTCAACAAGGAGGAGATCTCCTACTTGGGACATATAGTGCCTCAAGAGGGCATTAGGCCAGACCCAGAAGGGATTGCAGAAGTACAGAACTAGCCTGTACCGTAGTGTGTGAAGCGTGTCCAACAGTTTCTAGAACTGGCAAATTACTTTCGAAAGTTCATTCAGGGTTATTTGAAAATAGCAACTCCCTTAACAGTCTTGACCAAGCAGAGTGGCAAGTGGGAGTGGACGGCCAAGTGCCAGGCAATCTTTGAGCATATAAAGGAATGCTTGACCATAGCTCCTTTGCTCAAAATGCCAGATCCCAATAGACCCTTCGAGGTCATTGCGGACGCATCCCAAACTACTGTGGGTGCAGTCCTCATGCAGGACAATCATCTAATCTGTTACGTCAGCAGGAAGTTCCTCCCTGCAGAGTTGAACTATAGCGTGATAGACCAGGAAGTATTAGCTTCTGTACACGCCATCTAGTTATGGCGTTGTTACCTGGAAGGTACACGTTTCAAATTGGTAATGGATCATTGCCTGTTGACATATCTGAAGTCAGAGCCACAATTGAGCAAGCGATAGGCTAGATGGTCAGAAATCCTGCAGCAATTTGACTTTGATTGGGAATATCGTCTAGGGTGAAAGAATGTGGCTGATCCACTTTCTCGAATCCCACCTACGCCTGGTGAACAGGAAGCCAGGAGGAAAAATCAATTGGCTATATGTGGCTTATGGGCAATGCACAAGTGGGGAAACGACCAAAAGTCGCAAAGGATGGTAGAGGCAGAAGATCTGGCCTGCAGGATCCGTAAGGCTTATAACCATGATCCCCAAGTTAAGTCTATGAAACAACAGCAAGAGTTGTGTTATACAAACGATTTATGGTTGCGAGGCAAGCAGGTATATATACTAGCCAGTTTGAGGACTGAGATATGCCAGTTGGCTTATGACCATCCAAGTGCAGGACACTTTGGTCAAGCCAAAACCCTGGACTTGGTTCAACAATATTACTGGTGACCAGGAATGCGATGAGAGATATAACTATATGTTGGTACTTGCCTGGTTTGTCAATAGGCTAAGTATTCTCGTCAAAAGTCTCCAGGCTTATTACAGCCATTGGGTATTTCTGAGGAGCCATGGACTGAATTGTCTATGGACTTCATTACTCAACTGCCAAAAACTAAGGGAGGTCACGATGCCATCGTCGTGTTTGTTGATAGGCTGATCAAAATGGTGTGCCTCGCAGCCACTACGACCGAAGTCTCCACAGAAGGAGCGGCATGCTTATTGGTGCAGAATGTGATAAGGCACCACAGTCTCCCCTCTACGATAGTGTCCGACAAAGATGTTCGGTTCACTTCCACATTCTACCAGTACCTGGCAGAGAGGTGGAAAGTACAGCTCAACATGAGCACTGCGTACCATCCACAGATGGATGGCCAGACCGAAGTCATGAATCGGATTCTGGAGGATTACTTACATAGCTATACGCATTCTAATCAAGGCGCGTGGGACGGACTGTTAGCCATGGCCGAGTTTGCAATGAACAACTCGAAGAACAGTTCAACCCAAGGGACCCCGTTCTATTTGAAATATGGTCAACACCCAAGGAGTCCCTTAGCTCTTGGGGTGCAAATTCGGAAGCCCCTAAAAGGCTATGACAATCCAAATGCCCGTAACTTGGCAGTGGCTATTGATAGGGTACAACAGCCTGACTTGAGGCAAAACGGTACACCGCTTATGGAGGGATTACCAACAGTGACGCGATTTGATCACCATATCCAAACAGTGCTGAAAGAGGGCAGGGAGTGCTTAAAGAAAGCATGAGCTAGGCACTCAAAGCATGCTGACCGCCATCGGAGGGATGTGTTGTATGATAAAAAAGATGATGTTCTCCTTTTGACATAGCATATTACCCTCAAGCACCCTAGTACTCGGAAACTATTACCGATATGGATTGGGCCCTTCACCATTCTTGACCGGATAGGTTTTGTCACATATCGACTTGAACTCCCGGACAGCATGAGTAATATATATCCGGTTTTCCATATATCAAAACTCAAGCCGTATAAAGCTAGTGGCTGTAGTGACTGGACACTGTACTGTACATTGACGGGTAATTAGATGACTTAGATGAGTTAGATGTGTTCATCTGAGTCTAGAAATGTGTTAATCATGATCGCCACGTTCATCTTGTTAAATGGGCCAATTTTCGGTATAATGAGGTCATTAAGGCAATTTAGGTCATTTAGCCCATTTCTGGCCATTTGAGGCATTATTCCTTGATGGAACCGGTGTGATGATGAACATTATAGCCTATTATGATGTAGTGCGCGGTCATGGGCGGAAGGGAGCCGCCAGGAAGTGGTGGAGTACACTCCAAGGGATTATGGGGTTGATCCGGCAGTACGGGCACCTGTCAGGTACCCGCATTACATTGGATCACAGGTACAAGCGCCCCTACGGCCATGGTACATTGGAGGGACGTGGTATAGCTTGGGGAAGCCGCCTGGCATTACTAGAGGCACGCCAAGGGGCCAAGGGACCATGCGAGTGGCTCTCCAAGGGCCGAGGTGATCTTACAGGAGGCCGAGGGTGGCATGACATGAGTGTATTGGACATTACAGGAGGCCGAGGGTGCCATGACGAGAGGGGGAGCGCGCCACCTATAAAAGTGGGCACCCCATAGGCCATTTGTCTCAGTTCGCCGGTGCACTCGACCTTGTCTGGACCAGGGGGCCCACCACCGTTGTAATACATTGACCGAAGCTCCGCCATTTGCCTCGTTTGGTCGCCATTATCCCTGGGGATTCTACAGTGGTTTCGGAGCCGAGCGACCAAGAGCATTGAAGGGGCAATCTATCCATCACCATGGCGCACCATGATGGTCAACCAGTCGTGATGGGGGAGGAGGAAGCTCGTCAGGCGGAGGAGCGTTACCAGAAGTTGATGCAGGAGGTCAACCAGACCCGCGAACGGAACCAACAACTGGAGCGGGAGATGGCTATGTTGCATGAGGAGAGGCAGGCTGCCGAGTATCGAGGTGACCGTCGATCTCATGCTCTAGCTCGGGATATGGCCGAGTTGACTGCCGAATTGATTTCCGGTCGTGGAGTGGCACCAATGGGCGTGAAAGTGGAGAAGCCTGAGACCTATGACGGTGCCAAGCATCGTGATATCGACACATGGTTGTTCCAAGTGGAGGAGCACACGTCGTTGACTGGAATACCTGTTGCCTCTCGTGTTGGATATGCTGCATCGCTGTTGAGGGGTCATGCTGCCATGTGGTGGCGTGAGTTGTGCGAAAGTGGCAATCGAGTGAACGATTGGGATGAGTTCAAGAGGGATCTGCGTCGACAATTCCGAATGGACAATCTAATTTGCCGGGCGAGGGATGAGTTGTATGCCCTCCGGCAAAGGGAGAAGGAGCCTGTGTCGGACTTTCTGCATAAGTTCCGGCAAGTGTGTATTCGGATCGACGATCTCTCGGAGGCGGAAAAGCTGGACAAGTTCCTTCGGGCTTTGAATGTGAATGTCCGGATGCAAGTGGAGTTGAAAGAGCCAACAACGTTTGAAGAAGCTGCAAGATATGCCGACCGAGCCGACAATGTGCTTACTCGAGTCTCTGGCCAAGGCGCGAGTGGAAAGCCAAGTTGGTTCAAAGGCAATTCGTCGCATGGTGGATCGAATGTTGGTGGACCGCGGACCTTTCAACCGAAGTCGTCTGGAGGACCGGAGCAGATGGAAATTGGAACAAGCTACGTCCAGAGGAAACCTTTGACTCCAGAAGAGAAGAAGTACCTTCGAGACAACAAAGGGTGCTACTGCTGCCGCAAGGTCAACGCAGGACACTGGAGCAGGGACTGTCCCATGAAGAAGAACAAGTCTGGAGGAAGGCAGGGAAACTTCAGCGGTCGTTGAATATCGGGGACAACGACCGGACATCACCCGACTCAATGAAAGGGCCAGATGACAAGGATGGCCAAGTGATGGTGGCGGAAGGGACCGAGATTTCGTCACCGGCTACTCTTGAAGACGCTGGACCCGCAGAAGTGTCAGAGCCAGTGATTGAGTATGGGTCTATCGCTCGGATTGTTGAGAAAGCTGGATCTGACCAAGCAAGAAGCATGCTACGTTTTGAAGCCCCGCGGGCGGACGCCGTTCCTAGAAGGGAAATGGTACATGAGGTTGCCGCTGCAACTCATGATTGGGTTGGTGTCTCTGATCAAGATACCAATAAACCGGGATGTGTTGAGTCCGGATATGCAAGTCTTCCGGTAGACACACATCAACTGGGAAGTGTTGAGTCCGGAGAAGCGAGTCTTCCGGTAGACACACTTCAACCAGTCTGTCCTCAAGAATCCACCACTGCAAAGGATGTACCTGGCGATGGCGATACCTGTGAGATGGAATGCTACGTTGGGAAGTCTGTGGACGAGGCAGAATCAGGTGTGTCAATGTCAGTGACACAGCTGTTGTGTATTTCGGGAGAAGTTAATAGCATCCCTGTCAAATTTCTGGTAGACAGTGGAGCCAGTGGAAACTTCATCAGTGAGCATCTTGTGAGTGAGCATGACTTGAGAACAAGGAGAAGTCATGAAAAGATGCAAGTGCATTTGGCGGATGGATCAATGAGAGCATCCAATCGCATTGTGAAAGATGCACAAGTGAGCTATGAGGAGCATGCCGAGTTCTTGGATTTCCATGTGATGAAACTTCCCAAGTATGATGCGATCTTGGGGAAGTCGTGGTTGGATAGATGGAATCCAAGCATTGATTGGAGAGCCGGCACTATTAGCATTCGAGTGGGGAAGAAGACGGTCGTTTTGAAGAGCGACTACCCTACAAAGGAGTGTGCCAAGCTTTCAAGTATCTTCGGGAAACGGGCAATGAGTATGCAAGTCTCCGCCCAGAAGATGAAGCGGCTTGCTCGACGCGAAGACGTGTATGTGGCCATTGTGAGGCCAATCGATGAAGACAAGATGGAAGACCAAGAGTGCAAGGAAGTGAATGCAATCGTGGAGTTGGATGATGCCAAGATCGATACACCATTTCCAAGAGAAGTCAAGGAGATACTGGTGGAATATTCGGATGTTTTTCCGGCGGAGCTACCTCCAGGTCTACCACCGAAGCGTGTTGTGGACCATCGCATTGAATACTCCCCGGAACAGAGCCACCTCATCGAGCACCCTACCGGATGTCTACTCAAGCATTGGACGAGTTGAAGACTCAGTTGAAGGAGTTGACGGAGCATGGGTATATTCAGCCCTCAGTTTCACCTTTTGGAGCTCCCGTCCTCTTTGTTCCAAAGAAGGACGGCAGTGTCCGAATGTGTGTGGACTACCGGGCGTTGAACAAGGCAACAATTCGGAACCGCTACCCATTGCCCCGCATCGAAGAACTTCTGGACCGCTTGGGTGAGGCAAGTTTCTTCACAAAGATCGACTTGAGGAGTGGCTACCACCAGATCCGTGTCCATCCAGATGACGTGCCGAAGACAGCCTTCAGGACAAGATACGGGCACTTCGAATTTCTCGTGCTACCTTTTGGCTTGACAAATGCTCCGGCTACGTTCATGCACTTGATGCATAGCATTTTCAGGGAGCATCTCGACACCTTTGTCATCATCTTCTTGGATGACATCTTGGTGTATAGCCAATCGTTGGAGGAGCACAAGGTGCACGTCAGGAAGGCATTGGAAATTTTGAGAGAGCACAAGCTCTACGCGAAGATGACCAAGTGTTCGTTCTTCCAACAAGAAGTCGAATATTTGGGTCATATTGTTGGCATCGATGGAGTGAAGCCAGATCCTGCGAAGATCAAAGCCATCAAGGAGTGGAAGCAGCCAGAGAACTTGAAGGAGCTGCGAAGTTTCCTTGGTTTGGCAGGATACTACAGAAGATTCATCCAAGACTTTGCGAAGATTGCAACGCCTTTGACAAACTTGACAAGGAAGAAGACTCCCTACAACTGGACTTCAAGCGAGGATGCAGCCTTCAAGGAATTGAAGACCAAGCTGACCGAGGCACCTGTATTGAAAACTGCTGATCCTGACCGAGATTACGTTGTGACCTGCGATGGGAGTGACACGGCTGTGGGAGCTGTGTTGAGTCAAGTTCATGACTCCGGTGATCATCCTGTGGCATTCGAGAGCCGGAAGATGAATTCAGCAGAGGCGAACTACCCTACTCATGAGCGGGAACTCTTGGCGGTGATTCATGCGTTGAGGACTTGGAGACACTACCTAGAAGGCAAGAAGTTCAAGGTCATCACGGACCACTACTCCTTGAAGTACCTCATGACGCAACCGAACCTATCGAAGCGACAAGCGAGATGGCTGGACTTTTTGGCAGAATTCGACTATGAGGTGATTCATAAGCCAGGAAAGTCGAATGTGGTTGCTGATGCCTTATCTAGGCTTTACATGATTGAATGCTTGTCGATTTCTGAAGTAGAATTGGATTCGAAATTGCTGCGGAAGTTGGAGGAAGAGTATGCTCGCGATGAAGAGAGCAAAGCAATTTTCGAACATCCAGATCGCCACCCAAATTTCAAGGTGCTGAATCAGCGCATCTATTGGGTTGATGATGAGCGATTGCGATTGTATGTGCCAAGTGGGACCTTGAGAAGTGCAGTGATGACTGAATTGCATGATGCACATTGTTCGGGTCACTTGGGCATCAAGAGAACATCTGACCTGGTGAAGCGGGATTTCTATTGGCCTTCTTTGGAGAGTGATGTGACGGAGTTTGTGAGGAGTTGTGATGCATGTCAGTGCAACAAACCTTCGAATCAGAAAAGTGCTGGGTTGTTGCAACCATTGGAAATACCTCACAATCGTTGGGAGAAAGTGAGCATGGATTTGATCACTCATTTGCCAAAGACCCGATCCGGTTATGATGCTTTGTTGGTTATGGTGGATTATGGCACCAAGATGGTGGTGCTGAGACCAACAAAAGGGACAGCCACTGCTGTGGATGTGGCTAAGATTTTTGTGGATTCCGTTGTGCGAGTCCATGGTTTGCCGAGGACCATTGTGTCGGATCGTGACAGCAAGTTCACGAGCCATTTTTGGAAGGAAGTATTCAAGAATATGGGAACAACTTTGGCGATGTCGTCGGGATTTCATCCTCAAACTGATGGCCAAACGGAGAGGGCCAACCGTACGATTGAGGAAATCATGAGAGCGTTCGTGGGAAGACGACACAACGACTGGGATCAACGGTTGAGCATGGTGGAGTTCGTCTACAACAACGCCGTGCATTCTTCAACTGGATTTACGCCTTTCTACCTTTGCTACGGGCGACATCCAGTGAATCCTGCAAACTTGTTGGCTGGAGCGGAGACAAAGAACGTCACAGCTGAGGACTGGATGGAGACTTTATCCAAGGATCTACTGCAAGCACGCGACAACCTGACGAAGGCTCAAGAGCGACAGAAGCGATATGCGGACAAGAAGCGAAGACCTTTGGAGTTGCGTGTTGGTGATGAAGTTCTGCTATCTACCAAGTACCTCAACATCGCTGGAGCTGGACCAAGCCACAAGTTTGGACCATTGTACATTGGCCCGTTCAAGGTGGCGGAGTGCTACACGACAGCCTACAAGCTGGAGCTGCCGGCGCACATCCGAGTGCATCCTGTCTTCCATGTTTCTCAACTGAAGTTGTACCGAGCGCCAAAAGATGCAAGAAGACGTTCCCAACCTCCCGAAGCAATCATTTCTACGGACGGCCACGAGGAGTATTTCGTCGAGGAAATCGTCAACCATCGACTGCGAAAGCGCGGACGTCGCACCGTCAAGGAGTACCTCGTCTTTTGGGAAGGCTACCCTGCCCATGAAGCGACTTGGGAGCCTGAAGACAACCTCCAAAACGCGCAAGAGAAGATCCAGGAGTACTACGGCCGCATTGAGGACAATGCTTAGTTTAAGGGGGGGAGATTGTAGTGACTGGACACCGTACTGTACATTGACGGGTAATTAGATGACTTAGATGAGTTAGATGTGTTCATCTGAGTCTAGAAATGTGTTAATCATGATCGCCACGTTCATCTTGTTAAATGGGCCAATTTTCGGTATAATGAGGTCATTAAGGCAATTTAGGTCATTTAGCCCATTTCTGGCCATTTGAGGCATTATTCCTTGATGGAACCGGTGTGATGATGAACATTATAGCCTATTATGATGTAGTGCGCGGTCATGGGCGGAAGGGAGCCGCCAGGAAGTGGTGGAGTACACTCCAAGGGATTATGGGGTTGATCCGGCAGTACGGGCACCTGTCAGGTACCCGCATTACATTGGATCACAGGTACAAGCGCCCCTACGGCCATGGTACATTGGAGGGACGTGGTATAGCTTGGGGAAGCCGCCTGGCATTACTAGAGGTACGCCAAGGGGCTAAGGGACCATGTGAGTGGCTCTCCAAGGGCCGAGGTGACCTTACAGGTAGGCCGAGGGTGGCATGACATGAGTGTATTGGACATTACAGGAGGCCGAGGGTGCCATGACGAGAGGGGGAGCGCGCCACCTATAAAAGTGGGCACCCCATAGGCCATTTGTCTCAGTTCGCCGGTGCACTCGACCTTGTCTGGACCAGGGGGCCCACCACCGTTGTAATACATTGACCGAAGCTCCGCCATTTGCCTCGTTTGGTCGCCATTATCCCTGGGGATTCTACAGTGGCAGAGTATAGCCACCCCCAGTCCCTATCAAGATCGAAGAGGAACTGGGGTATAAAGTTGAACGTATTCTTGACAAAAGAGTCAAAAATGTAGCCGACAACGGGACTCTATTGAGTGCCTTGTCAAATGGTTGGGTTATGGATATGAACATAACAGCTGGGAATCAGCAAAAGCAGTTGCAAATGCATAGGAATTGGTTCAACCATTTGAGAATAGCAGAACTTCTATGACACATATGCAAACTGGTCACAATAGACGCAGTATGAGATGTACACATTGACATGAGCAAGTATGTGTTGTTGTGGCAGGCAATGCTCTACTGGGCCCAGAAAAATACTGGGTACCAAGGCGCCAGGTCCTACTCGCAATTTGGACATATGAATGCAATGTCCATTGTGATTATGAGTGGAGAAAAAGTCCAGAGCAACGGCCCACTGGTGAGGACCTCCGAGCATGGGCGCGGTTGAGGGCGCCAGCCCAATTATACTCTGCAAGGATGAGGCTACACGTGGATGGCTGGAGGAGGACGCCGTGGGGGACGTGCAGGGTGATCCCTGTGCATCATAGACATTTTCTGGACTTAGGTAGACCGAGAAGTCATAGTCAGGTCGATAGGTCATTGTATCATATGTACATTAGAATGACATTGAACTTTCCAACTGGTATGCTGAAGGAAGAGTTTTAATGAGGGTTGTCAGCAAGAACATTATCCATGTAACAACCACTCTTTTCCTCTTCAATATAAAGATATTTATGTATTGTGAATGATTGGGCATGTAGCAAAATACACCGCCATTTTTCACCTACAGCAGGCCTACCGGCCACATATACATCTACTCCCATATCACCGCACTGGGATGGGGACGTCCCACCTCCCTGAGGGGGACGAATGTTATGCACACTGGGCTGATGTGGGGGACGCCCTACTACTAGAGGTGGCCCCATCTGTCCGTCCCCAACAGAATTTGTTTGGCTCCGTTAAAATTCTGTACAATCAACAGAATTTATGAGGGAGCCACAGAGAAAAAAAGCATTTTACAGAAACGGGTAGGGCCATACTGACGTCAGCATAGACAACTACAGAAATCCACACAGCCTTACAGAATGAAACCAAGTGTTACAGAATTCGCGCCGCCATCTATGGATGATAGGCACCCGCAACAGAACCGCTGACCGGACCACAAAGGTCGACAGAATTCCATAAAAAATCGATGGCAATCGCTGCCAGGAAGGGCCCGCACTTATGATTTATAGTATGCTGTGATGATGTGTTCTGTGTGTGTGCTGCCTCCAGCCAAGTACCGGCAGCGATCGCTGCCGGGAAGGGCCCGCACTTATGATTTATAGTATGCCGTGATAATGTGTTCTGTGTGTGTGCTGCCTCCAGCCAAGTACTGGCAGCGATTCGATACGCCTCTATTCGCGACAAGCTTCCAGAATCTCAAAGTCCATGACGGATGGCAATGGAATGCCAGGAAAGGCAACGGAAAAAAAACATCTTTACAGAAATTGGTGGCTGCAAAGACCCCCTTGACGGACAGCTCCAGAGCTAAAAAACTGGAAGCTGACGTGGCATGAACGGCAACAGAAAACCGGCCCCGGCAAAACAACAGAAAAGTGACGGACGGATTTTTTGTCTTGAAAAAAAATACGGACAGAAAATAACAGAAAAAAAGTTGAGCGGCCACGTCTACCTACTACTGGCCCCTTGGTGTGGGGGACGCCCTGCCTAAGGTACGGTAACGATACCCCAACCAGTTTATACGATAGTATAGGATATGGGAGTAGGACGGGGTGGTCCCCCCTAGGTCCCCGTAAAGACCTAGGTGCCCGGCGAGGCAGGTCCATGGCTCAAAGAGGGCAGAAGCCCCACACCAAAGATTCTCACGTACTAGCATCCCTTGCAATGCTCTTCACGCCCTCCATACTTATTAACCCTCAAAGGTGTCTGACACTTCCCACCACACCCCTTTATGGAAAAATATGTTTTGATTCCCTAGAATCTTCCTAGTTGACCACCGTATCATTGTAACTCAATATGGTACACCCCCATCACTTAATCAATTCAATTAATTCAACTACCACTGCAAACGTATGCCAAGTCCATGGACGCCCATCATTTGGGATGCCCATAACTTATAACCAAAATTCAACACACAATATTATGTATGAGGCTAGCAACGCTGCTCTTAGGTAGCACAACATATAGTGATCATGCAACTCTTTGGACATGCTTATCAAGCCCACCAATTGACTGCAATTCACTTACAGGGGTCTTCTGGATACTGCTTGTTTGGGGTTTGTAGACAGCAACACAAATACCTTGTGCAATTCTCCCTCACATGCTCAATAGCCCAGTTCAACGGTTCACATATAAAGCAACAGCAATAAGCAAAATCCACCATGACGAAGCACACCAAAATCTCAGCGTTGGGCTCCTTTGTCTCTTTAGGACCTTAGGGGTTGCTGCCCACAATTATTGCAACCTTGTTGCAAAGGGTGACTTATAATTGCCAGGCTATTGTTCCAGCACCTCCACCTACTTGGCGCTACAATTCAGTAGCACGGGAATGGATCACAGCCCTCTTATCCCCACATAACGTCAAACAAAGATATGATATTCACTCTCAACCTTACCCTCACTATATTCCAATATTGTCCCCAGCCATCTCTTTACTGGATTAAGGTGACTTCAATCCGAATCCACCTTTGTGCAATTAGTATCCTGTACCTCTTTCCGCCAACTTGACAGACTATCAACATTTTATAGAATGGTGATGTTCACCACCTTCAAATCCCAAGCGATTTCTGTTAGCCAATTATGCACTGCCTGCATGGTTGATCTTTCATTGGCATCCAGCTCCAACGCAACTCTGACCTGCAATATATCAAGCTGGTACTGCAGTATGGCTTCCCTCAAGCCTGTTCCCATTGACTCTAACTTATTCCCATGGATCCCAGGTGCAAGGGCAAGGGATTGCTATGTGCAGCCCCTCCAAACCGTCTCCGTTAAGGCAAGCAATTGGCTAGCCTCCATGCACACTATTTTCTCCACTTCTCCCTCAATCCTATACATAGTATTGATCTAGAATCTTGCCTTCCATTCCCTCATCAGTTCGCCTCGAAAGTCCTTCAGTTCCTCAAATAGCTCAGGTAGCATTCTCATCAAAGTTCTCCATTTCCCATCTATTGTCTCACATAGCTCCACAATTTCCTCCTCCTCTCACACCCAGCTGGCAATTCCCGGTTACGTTGCCATCCTTTTCGATTGAGATGGACCGTTGGTAGGGTCTCCCAATGGCCAAACTGTATGCAACCTCCCACCAATGCTCGCACAATGTTCTCCCACAGCATCAGCCCCTCAACTTGTCAGCGACAATTTGATAGCTCAGGTCACATACTTTCTTTACAATGTTGGCTTCCTTGTCTCTTTTATTGAGTCCAATCATTATTCAGCAATGCACACAGATACCATAATGCCCAAGCGCCTACTGTCAGCGCCTAAATGGATCAACCATATCACTTGACAACCATTACAGTTCTGGCAGCTATTGCATTGGTTATTTGCCTTGTCACAACATCCACTATCCCCATGCTACCCCGTCAGGCTTCCAAGCCTTATGCCATTATAGATTACTTTTTCTATCAACAAAACATTGCACAACATAGTGACACCCGCCCAGCCTTGGAGCCTTACATGGTGTTTTCGCCACATGGATCTCATCACATCCCCCTTCTTCGCCTCAACGCCCACACAGCCGTCCAACTACCATATTACCCTAGGGCCACTTGTGTAGCATTGCCACACTACTAATAGTGGTATTGAACTCCTAATTCACCCACCTAAGGCAGCTCCACTCGGGGTCCTCCACGCAACCAATCTCACACTTCCAGCCGGATATGGTCCTGGCTCATTTCCTTCTACCTGCCCTCCTTGGCCTCCCGTACATCAATACGGGCCTGAAGGGCAGTGGGCAACAGCTCATCAGCCAAATTGTCCTCCTTTCTCAGCTCAATTAACCTCCAAAATTTCTCAAGAAGCACAGAATGTTCGTCATTCTTAGTCAAAAAATCATCAACGTTGATGTCATGTCAAGGGTTATCAAAATAGCCTTTGAGGGCCTTGGTCCTTGACACCTCAATTTTCTTTGTAACCAGCTTCAATGCCATCTCCAAAGCATATAGTCTTAGGGCATATTTTCTACAGCCAGCCCTGAGATGCTCCATCAGATCTCTAAGGGTATCAGAAAATAATGATTGAACAACAAGTTGAAAGTTAATTTTCCAACTTTCTAACTCAACTTTTGGGATGCTAGTCAAATTGTGTCCCTCCACAATATATTCAGCCGATGCTTGGCTGAACTCAAATGCCTCTACATTTTTGTATTGCTCTTCTTGCCACTCCTCCATGATGGCATCTTTCAAACTTGTGCACTTCTGGCATATCCCATCAACAACTTTGATGGGAGTCCCGTTGGGACTCCGTCTTGTCTTGGCCCAGTGACTTCCTCCCAATATGTAAACTCTCTCTTATCGGATGTCATCAATGTCATCCAGGATCTGCATGATGTCAGACCTTTCAAGTGTAGCAGTTTTTGTGTGCCATCCATCTATGAATGTTTCATGAAGCTCATCTCGTTCAATGGTCTGAAATGGCCCAGCACTTGCTCCACCATTTGACATGGCTGCTTGATGATGTGACTAATTTGTTGATGCTTAGAAACAAGATATGACCTTGTTGCGAGCTTGCAATCTTCCTACCATTATTATACTCGATTTTTAGCTCCTCTATACTAGAGGTGGCCACACTCGGGTGCCGTCCGGTCCGTTAAGTCCAGTCAGTAAAATTGAGTGTGATATTTGTCCGCTAGTATCCGGTCCGCTATTTGCCGTACGGCCGTCCGCAAAATCTGGCTTTCATTTTTTCTTCACCGTTATTTGCCGTTAAATTAACGGATGACGTGTGCGGCGTCTGGTCCGTAACAAAATATCCGTTGATTAATAATTTTGGTCCGTTATTACCTATAGGTACTTGCTTTCCAGCCATGGCAAGGTCAAGGCGAAGTTGCCAAGGGGTTTCCATTTTGCAGCAACTCGAATTATGTTGGTTGCATGCTTGATAGATGTGTGTGGGCGTTTTCCAGATCATGTATTCTGCGGTTTGTAATACATGGAGTGATTTGGAGAACTGAACAACACACAAGCCGTGTGTAAAGTTCCAGTGTATGCATGCAATCCTGCACCACTTGCTACAGCCGGTACTACTGCATAGTATGCAGTCTGCGTACCACACTCCCATTGCAAGTCTTCCCGGCCATTGCAGCAAGGGTTCGGCATAGTTGTAATACCAAACGCGGACACACAAACACCAACATCACCTGAGGCAGGTGGCAAAAAGGGTTCACCTCTGAACACAGTTGAGCCACTCAACATACTTGGGAATGGGTGATACGTATCACATATAACGATGGGTTGCTGCGGCGGTACTCCTCACTCAGCAACAAATGCTGCGAGGTCAACATTACCATCGCCGCCAACAGAGCCTGGCGCACACGTCCATTGCGTAAATAACCGAGGCAAACATATATTTGACGATGGACTTTAGATGTTACAAGGACGGTCTGAGGACACTTTCTTCTATGAAATAAAGGTAGAAAAGCGTCTCACAACCATGGACTGTTCAGCGAATGTCACCTCCCTCGCTGGTGGCAGGCAGTACTTGGACTTCACCTCACAATCAGACAAGTTGTTTTGTTAAAAAAACTAATCCCCATCGGAGGAAGTCTCCGTGTCACTCCCTGTTAGGAGGCCGGAGTCCATGACATTGAACTCCCACCCAACCTGTGAAAAAAAATCGTCTTCAAGGAGTCTTTCTTCCAGGCGTCTTAGCGACGGTTCAGTTATTCTATATTTTCTGCTAATAGACTTGTACCCCACCAGGTGTTCCCCCCAGTGCAACACCAAATCTATGATAGTCGCGCACTGACGTGTTTTATGAGCAGCCCGGCAATTCCTATCCACTTGTTTGCGTTCCTGCCTGTGACCCTTGTGCCATTCTCCCCAAGACTGGGGGGGGTTTTGTCTCTCGTGTTGTTCCTTTTGGAACCGTGCCCCTTCTGCCCCCCCCAATGCATTATTAATGTATCCGCTTATGGTGGCTAATCGGGCCTGGTCCTTAGGGGCGAGGTGGTCCTGTATGGGCCGCCACACCCCTGAGGGCAGGCCGCCCAACCCCGCTTCTTGTATTTCCTCTAATCTATCTGTTAGAGCTTCCCTATCGCGCTCAGCTTCCCAACCACGCGCAGCTTCTATCCGCCGCCTGACTTTGACCCCTGCACGTCTCCTTCCCCCCTTCCTCTTGTGTCTGTGCCGGCGCTTTCGACCATCCTTGTAACGTTGGCCCCTGTTCAGGGGCCGCTTCCGACCTAACACAAGAACAGAATACAGTGTTTCCCCAGCCAGGTGACGGCAGGTACTGCCACATACTGGTGGTACCACCAAAGCAAAGACAATAGGTATTGTAGGGAAATGCAGCACGCCCTATACAATGCACGGCCCCCTGAAAGGGATGAAGTGCTGAGGTTTCCCCAGCCAAGTGATGGCGGGTACTGCCAAATAATAGTGGTGGCACCTATACAAAGAAAGACGATGGGTATTGCAGGGACAGTTAGTGCATGCTATACATTGCACGGCTGCATGGAAGGAACGAACTACCAAGGTTTCCCCAGCCAGGTGATGGCGGGTACTACCACAAAATGGTCATGCCACATAAGGAAAAACAGGCGATGGGTACTGCAGGGACATACAGCACACCTTGTACAATGCACGGCGAAATAAAAGGAGCAAACTGGGAAGGCTTCCCCAGGCAGCTGATGCCAGGTACTGCCACATATTGGTGGTGGCATCTAAGCAAAGAAAGGCGTTGGGTATTGCAGGATGTGCAACACACCCTGTACAATGCACGGCCACATAAAGGGAACAAATTGCTAAGGTTCCCCAGCCAGGGGACGACGGGTACTGCCACAAAATGGTGGTGACACGTAAGGAAAAAAAGGCGATGGGTATTGCAGCGACACATAACGCACCCTGTACAGTGTGCAGCCAAATAAAAGTAACAAAGTGGTAAGATTTCCCCAGCCAGGTGGCGGCGGGTACTGCCAAATAATGCTGGTGGCATCTAAGCAAAGGCGATGGGTATTGAAGCCCTGTGCAATGCATGGCCACATGGAAGGAACGAACTGCCAAGGTTTCCCCAGCCATGTGACGGCGGGTACTGCCACCAACCACAGCACACAACCACAATAGGCGGCACTCAGGCTTGCTGCACAGAGGTACACGTCCACCGCACCTACACATCCATCGTGTTCAAGGCGCCCCTGCCTGCTTTCCGTTTCAGCATTGGTAGCGCCTGAGGACTCTGCGAATATAGTAACACAGGTGGTGAGGGTCGCAGGCAAAATCCTGGAGTGAAGTCAATCCCCGGCCATGATCTTCCCACCCGGCCATGTGCCACCAGGTTTCCAAAGTCCACACATAATCCAAGACCCCCCTTTTTAACACCCCCCACGGCCCGGAATTTCCCGCCACAGCAGGCGGTACTGAGGGCATTGCCCTGGCCACAAAGCAAGATAGCGTGCTGTGCCTGTGCATCACCGGCGGATGGCATCCGGCCACACATAGGTTTTCGGCCAACAGATCATCCGAGATCCCCCCCCAACAACCCCCACGGCCCGGAATTTCCCGCCACAACAGGCGGTACTGAGGGCATTGCCCTGGCTGCAAAGCAGGATAGCGCGCTATGCCTGCGCATCACCGGCGGATTGAATCCAGCCACACATAGGTTTTTGGCCAACAGATCATCCGAGACCCCCCCCAAACACCCCCCACGGCCCGGAATTTCCCGCCACAGCAGGCGGTACTGAGGGCATTGCCCTGGCCACAAAACAGGATAGCGCGCTATGCCTGTGCATCACCGGCGGATTGAATCCGGCCACACACAGGTTTTCAGCCAACAGATCATCCGAGACCCCCCTTCCCCCACACGGCCTGGCATTTCCCGCCATGGCGGCGGTACTAATGGCGTCCCCTT
This sequence comes from Ostreobium quekettii, assembly GCA_905146915.1. NCBI lineage: Eukaryota > Viridiplantae > Chlorophyta > Ulvophyceae > Bryopsidales > Ostreobiaceae > Ostreobium > Ostreobium quekettii. The sequence goes on from CAJHUC010001836.1 coordinate 53,783, forward strand.
GCCTTGCCTGTGCTGCGGCTTGCCTTGCCTGTGCCGCGGTATGCCTCACCTGGTGGGTCCATGACCCAAGCATGGGGCGGCAGGGGTTGGAGACGGCGGATGGCAACAGGAGGGCAACAAAATATGTGTGCAGTCACAGCCAACGTCCGCTGTATGTGGACCCTGGCTGAGCCACACTGGCAATCAACCCGATCCCCAGATTGGGAAATCAGTACTTATTGCCTGGGCTCTGCTGTCATCCGTTGATTCGGTACACACGTCCACTGTCATCCGCTAAATTAGCAAATGGGGTACATGGCTTCCGGTCCGTAAGAGAATATCCATTAACAACCAAGCGGAATCCGCAGAGTCCGCTGATTGGGGCCAGCCCTCCACTGCCATCCGTGCCACGTCAGCAACAAAGAGGGCGCGGTCCGCTAAATTAACGGATATTAGTGGACGGCAGCCCCATCCACTATTAACGGATCCGGGTGGCCACCTCTACTCTATACATAGTGCAACACTTCCAAATGTGATAAATTATAAAGAAAGTCTGACTCAGCCTGCATTTTTAAACAAATTTTTGAATGAACAATATTGTACCCCACAGTTGTATGCATGTGTGGGCCCATTTCTCATATCCTTTGGTGCTTACATCTGCTAATAATATTGGTATTGAGAGTGAATGTTCACATCCAATCTTTTGGTGACTTATCAAAAAAACAAACTCTCGTGCAAAATGTCGGTAAGGTCCGAAAGGGTGCACTTATGCGCAACATCGTGATTATGTGCTTTTTTGGGCAAAACGGTTTGTGCTCAAGATTGGCCATTAGAAAACAATGAAATTTGTGTGCAACATCACCATTTCTGAGAGCGCTCACAACACCAGTCCTTGCGCTTTACAGCTCAACAATGTTTTCACCAAAAAAACAAGTACAATACGGGTGCCGCTCCCCGACCCCACTCCTCAAAGTCACCCCCACCACCCTTACCATCCACCGCGCCGCCCCACATGCTCACACACCCCTGACATACCACCCCAACCCCCCGTGCCTTTCCCCTCGCCCCGGTCCGCCCACCGCCCTGCTCCCTCCCCCCCCTCCGAACGCACAACCCGAGCCGCCCATTCTCCCTCCACGAGCCGGGCTGGCGGCCGGCATGGTGTGTGCGTGGGCCAAGGCTAGTCGGGGGCATCCCACCGCATCTCCACACACCCCACCCACCCCCCGGGAGGGAGGGGGGACGGGCGACCCTCCGGAACGACTCCATGAAAGTCTCCAAGAGACCGGGGCTACCCACGGGCGCCACGCCGTCCCCCCGCTGGACCACCCCACCAGCCGGCCGACCGCCCCGCTGCACCGCCACGCGGGCCACCCCATCATCCCCCGCCCCTGGGAAGCCCGCACCGCCAGTCGGGGAACCAGGCCCCTGCACGGGGGCCAAGGGACTTTTTGGCGCCTCCCCCGGTGGCGCCGCCTGCCCCGGCGCCTCCTCCACCCATCCCGGGTGCGCCCCCGCCCCCCCACGGACAATCCCCCCATCGACAACCCCGCCGACGCCCTCGCCAACTGAGCATCGCTGCCTGCCGCCCCGCCCACCCTGGCATCCGCTGCCCCGCCTGCCACCGCCACACCACCCCCCGCCCGGGAACTGAGCACGGTCACAGGGGGAATGGAGACTTTCCGTGGGCGCCGCCAGCCCCGGCGGCACCGGCGGCCCACGGCCTAAGGCAGGGGCGGACCCACCCACCGGTAGGCCCACCATTGCGGTGGCAGCGCAAGCGGTGGCCACGGGGCCACGGGGCTCCGGGCCGGTGGGAGGGGGGCCAGCCGTCACCCAACACCGCCGGCCCTTGTTGAGCCAGCAATCCTTGCAGCCAAACACAAGCTCAGCAGGCGTGGCGGCGGCCTTGAACCAGGGGCAAGGCAGGTGGATGGTCCGCCCGCACTCGTCCCACCAGCCCGCGCATCTCCAAACGTCCCCCCCAAGAGGGGACGCGCATCTTCAAGGTGATGGGGTCCCTACGCCACAACAACAAAACAGTCAAAGGTGAACAACTGTGAAACGGGAATGGATCAAGTTGGCAAGGCACTGCCGGGCCACGCTTCAACCCTTTGCGCACGCCGCACACGCAAAACATCCTTTGCGCATGCCGTGTGCGCAAAAACAAGAAATAAACAGAACGAAGATATCAAGAACATTAAAAAAATTAAGTAATTTTCTTCCGTCTTTGGACCCTCTCACCCCCCGTCTGCTTGATCCTCCTGTGGAGGGGCGCACAGTGGCGCCACCACCTCCACCTGACCGGAGGCCTAAAAAACCTCGTGGGAGGGGCCCGCCCCATGCCTCCACATCTCGGGCGCAGGCCGCAGGGCACTGGCAGCGCCGCCGACGGCGTAGGGCGTGCCTCCCACCGGCGGGGCATCGGCAGTGGTGGGGGCTAGCCTGAGCGCCATGCCCACGCGTCCCGCCGTGCCGCCCCACTGCGTCGGCGTGCATGCCGCGACCGCGCCACCGACGCCCCCGGCCCCGCCCGCCGCGGCCGCTCTTCCCGCGGCTATCGCCCTCACCGCTGCCGCCCATGGCCCTGCTTCCCGCGCCCGGGCTGCGAGCATCGTTGCATCGGCCCCATCCTCCGGCGGGGCCCCGCTCACCGCCCACAAAGGGCTACCCACCCACTCGGGGCAGGGCCCCCTGGGGAGCAGGGCGGGGGCCCGGCCACGGTCCATGCGCCTGTCCACCATCCGGATGCGGTGCTGGAGTCAGGCGGTTGGAAGACTGTGGCAGGGCCTAAGCTAGGACATGGTGGGACTGCTGGCGGCATAGGTCCATGAGTGGCTCAGTACCTCCAAAAAGCCCCTCCGCTTCGAAGTGACGTGTCGATCCTGCAAATCGGAAGATCTCCTTTGTCAGCTACACGCCCCCCACCAAATATTCTGCGAGATCCCCCCCCCCCTCCCCCCGCAGCAAAGACCGCAGCCTGCCGCAGCAAGCAACCACGCCCCCCCGACGCCATGTCCAAGAGAGTATTCACAAGGAGGCCGAAGGTACGCGCCCCAAGGGGCAGGAGGGAAAGGGAAGGGTAGGGGGGCGGGCGGGCCGCCGCCAGCGCATGGGGGGCGGGTGGGAGGGGGTCCGTTTCGATGCGGAAGCGCATGGTACGTGTGTGTGTGTGTGTGTGTGTGTGTGTGTGTGTGTGTGAGAGGGCGAGATGCCAGTGTCGGTTGCCAGTGCGGGGAGTGGGCGTCGCAGCATGCGGTGCACGTCGGTGTGCGCATGGTCGCATGGGCGGAAAGGGCAACCGAGCACGTGCACCTCGAAGGTAGGGGGGGGTTCTGATGCAGAAGCGCATGGGGCGGGGGCGGGGGGGAGAGGGCGAGATGCCAGTGTCAGTTGCCAATGGTAGGAGTGGGCATCGCAACATGCGGTGCGCGTTGGTGTGCACGCGGTCACATGGGCAGAAAGGGCAACTGAGCATGTGCACCTTGGAGGCAGGGGGGTTTTCCGACGTGGAAGCGCAAGGGGCGGTGGTTGGGTGGGTGTGGGGTGGGGGGGGTGATGACTAATTGCATGTGGGCGAACTGACGTGTCGGAATCTAATTAGAGTGTAACGTACGAATGGGTA